>CAUYQU010075761.1:0-16938 GCA_963574635.1 Cheracebus regulus | reverse complement strand
CCGGCCCATGGGTCACTGTCTCATCCCCACGTAACATAAAAAGCAGCCTGGGAAAAAATTCAAGCTGCAGGCACTGATAAGGAACTAGCACAGGGTGTTGTGCCCAGAGACATGCCCACGGCTGCACAGATAGAAAAACCTCGGCCCATTTGGATAAAAACTTGCACAGACCTCCGACTCACTCAGATAAGGGAACAAGGCCTGACATAGAAAACAAAAACTTGCATTGACCTCCGGACCACTGAGATAAGGGAGCAAGGCCTGACATAGAAACAAAAACTTGTGGAGACCTCCGGACCACCCAGATAAGGGAAGAAGGCCTGACTTAGAAACAAAAACTTGCAGAGACCTCCAGACCACTCAGATAAGCGAACAAGGCCTGACATAGAAACAAAAACTTGCAGAGAACTCCAGACCACTCAGATAAGGGAACAAGACCTGACATAGAAACAAAAACTTGCAGAGAACTCTGGACCACTCAGATAAGGGAACAAGGGCTGACACAGAAATAAAAACTTGCAGAGAACTCCAGACCACTCAAATAAGGGAACAAGGGCTGACACAGAAATAAAAACTTGCAGAGACCTCTGGCTAATGCCCTTTTCGGCCTTAGCCCACATGCACCCAGGTGAAAAAAAAAAGAAAGAAAGAAAGCCTCCTTCTTAGAGAAGTTGGAGAGACTAGGAGGCAACTCAGACTCACCTACTACTTCTACCTGCCTAGCACTGGGTATCCCCCATCTTTCTCCTTCCCCTCCACTACTCCCCATTCTCACCCCCAAACCACTCACCAGTTTGCTAGTCTTTGCAGTTGTATCAGTTCCCTCTGTAGAAAGCAAACAGAAACAAAGTGTGCACTTGTACAGAGAGGTAGGAGCAGAGAACATCATGGTCGGGTTGGGGAGATATAAGGGAATACAGTGGTGATGGGGAAAAAAATCTTAGTATCCACTGTGGCCCCATGTTACGAGGAGAAGTTCTGGGGACTCCTCCTGGATATGAGGAGGCAACTGTAAGTGGGTGGTTGTTACCTCTTTTGAGGACTTTTGATGCAGAAGAATCAGGTGTCTCTGGGGAAGTAGTATCCGCTCCATCTTCAAATACCTGGATCTGAGGCCACAGAATAGATTCAATATAGCTAGATCAAGGATGGCTGTAATATGGGCCCCTCCCCAGGCCTCAAGCAAGCCAAGAGTACAGGGCAGCTTCCCTAAGGATGGATCTCCAATCTTCCCTCTCCCACTACCTTCCACTCTCCCAACCAGATGCTTATGCCCATGCTCAGGAAAAGGAAGTACCAACACATCAGCTGCACATGCAACAGCTCCCATGCTCAGGAAAAGGAAGTACCAACACATCAGCTGCACATGCAACAGATATGCACACACACAGAAGGACATGAGTACCTGGGACTGGCGCACAAAGATGCCATGCCCTTCATCACAAGTGAAGTACTTCCTGCCTTGGACAGTTCCATCATTTTTGCCCTTTGCTTCATCCAGAATCACGCCTACCCATTTGCCAGTGGCAAAAAGCGTGGCTCCAACATAGGCCACAGTGCCTCGGTGGCCTTTTCCAATCACCTCTACACGGGAACCCACCCGCAGAGGCCGGGTGCTTGCCTCTGCACTCATCCTGCTGCCACTGGGCGTCTGAAAGAAAGATACAGGCAAACATAGACAGTTAGAGGCCTCAGATCAAGGGTGGCGTCCTCATGTATAAGAAATGTCTCAGCCAGGATGCTGGACTGAAAAACAACCAGAGTCATTTTCCTAAACTCCATATGCAGGATTGGGTGGACCCCCAAATTTCCCTTTGAAAAAATATAAGTGATGTTCTAAGACTTCTCCAAATTCCTCTGGAATCTGCTAGAATTTTTAAGCATTTATATTTAAATTTTATAACAAATCAGAATTCACTGATCAGTCTGTGAATGTCACCACATGGCTGCTTTCTCAGAAGCAGTGCCTTCTTAATTCTCCTCTCAGGAGGGGAATTAAGCTCAAGCAAATAACTCAGTTTAGACCAGGCTTCCCACAACTCAATGCCCTGACTCAAGAGCCTGAGCTGGAAAGACAGGTGGGTGACCCTGCAGAATCCTGTTTCCCTTTCCACTGTCACTTGTCTCCTCTGTGTTTCAAATGGTTTACTTAGGCCTCACCCTGTCAGAGGCACACACTTGTGCCTCTTTCCAGACCCTTAAGTCACCACCTCTCCTTCCTGATCTGACTCCTCCCACCCCCATCCACATACCCACCATGATACCCCAGATGCCTCACCACAGCCCATTCAACCATTCAACTCCTTTCAACCTGGCCTGAGTCTTGTTTGGTCAATTCTCTGCCTGCAAGCTCTAGAGATTCTTCTCCATGCTATGTTGCTATAAAAAGGAAAACACAGGCCAAGTAAATTGGGTGGATCTACCCCTCCCTCTGTCCCCAAGACTCTGCTCAGTGGTCCAAATGAATGGTTTACCACCCTACAGATGGGCAAAGGAAAAGAACAGCTGTCCTTGGACAGCTCTCAGCCTCTGGCACACCCATGATGACTGAACACAATAAGAAATTAGGTCCCAAATAGGCCCAAGGTTTAGAAGAAAATCACACTTAAGTCACTTTTATCAATAGCAACTCCATGAACCAGGGGCTTTACGGCAAACAGATGAATGAGGCATAATGAAGTGATACCATCATCCTAAAGACTCTATGGAGGTCCCTTCTGATACTCCCATTTATAATAGCTTCAGAAGGGAGCCCTGGCAGAGCCAAGGAAGAGCCAGGACACCTCCCAGCCTGTCATTGCCTCATTCCCTTCCCCAAAGAGCTCATCTAGGAGGGTGAGGATATAGTTCCCAGAGGCTCCAGGACCCCAAATCACACCTGGGACAGCAGGATGGCTCTCACGGACCTGACAATAAAAGGAATTGCCAGTGACATAAAAGGCTGAACCCAAAGCCAAAGACTCCCCCACTTTCCAACCCCAATAAGCCTCTCAGAACCAGGGGGCCACAATAGTAGCTACAGATTCAATCTCAGAAGAGAAAGAAAGCAAGTAACATATAACAAAGCAGCTCTTAGGAAAGGCTTCACTGTAAGACCTCTCTGACCCATCATCCCCACTCTGAGTCCCCAGGATAGCCTGGCCCCCCTCAGGAACCCCTGGTAATGAGGGCCAATTAGAGTCAGAGGCCAGGCCTTGCTAGTCCCCATTTAGGGCTCAACTCTGAAAAGGGAAGCCTGTCCAGATGTACATCACCAGGGCTTTGAGGGCTCCTTAGAAAACACAGTCTGAGTGCCCCCAGCTGAGCTCCAGCCTATCTCCCCAGCCCCCACAGCAATGATGTCCACAGGCACCCAGGCCTTCCCCAGCAGCCCTTCCAGGGCCATCCCAGATTAGGGCCACTTACCCGGCTGTACATGTGCCTCTTGCTCTGTGCCATGTTGCTCACCCGGCCTCTACCCCCTCCCCCAGCTGGCCAAAGACAGAGAGAAAAGGTAGAAACCTAGGCAGGAGGGTCAGGGCGCTGGGCCCTCATGGAGGGACACAGGAGTCGTCAGGCACAGCCCTCCCCAGTCCATGGGCCTCACTCGGTGGCCTACACAGGTAGGGGTGGGGGCAGTGATAGGGGCTAAGGAGCAAGTCCCCTCTGCTGCCCGAGGATTCCTGAACCCAGAGACACAGAATCCTGCTTGCCAGCTGATGAGTCTCACTCTGCGCTAGTGCTGCTCTAGACTTGTCAGGAACCGTGCTAGCCTCTGGGTCCTAGTGCCCCCCTGCTTCACCTGGGCCAGAGACTAAGGGTTGTGCCCACGCCACAGACACTCAGCACTCACCTCTACAGTACACTGTCCTAGGGCTGGGAGCAGTCTTGACAGTTCCTCCTAGTTTGTACTCACTCACCATTACTGTTCCCCTTTCCCCCAGGATGTAAGGCCTCAGCAGGCCCATAAGCATCAAGTGATACTTCAAAGTGATCAGCTGCCTAGAGCCTCCACAGAGCGAATATAAGGATCTCTCATCCACCTTTCTGGTGCTCTTCTCTCTTCCTTCCCTCTTTAAACTCTGGACTCAGGGTCCAAATTCACGTGATTAGGGCTTGTATTTCAATCTCACACTGAGCCAGAGGAGACAGGCCCTGCCCAATAGGCCGCAAGGGAAGAGCAGTAATGGAGGCAACTTCACACACATAGCAAAGCAAGCCAAGTACCCCAGCTCCCCCCTCACAAGGCTGGCAAAGTTTGCCATAGTCACTCTTCATCCTTTATGGTTGTTATAAGGGACCAGGTTGTAAACCCCAAGAGTATCAGACTCAACTGGATTACTAAAGGCAGTATAGTCAAAAGCAGAGCCCTTCTTTCCTCTTGCAGCACAAGGCCCAGTCCACCCCAGCCATCTGCCCCTTGCACCCTTGGCCTTGCCTCCTAGCATCTCAGACCCACTGAGATGATTTATTTTCTGTGTTTCTGTATTTCATAAAAATTCTTCAATAACCATGTATTACTTTTATCATTAAAATTGTTTAATTTAATGAGATTATGCATTCTAATGAGAGGTCTCCAAGTGACTAACCATACTGCTTTCATTTACTTAAACATCTATCATGGGCTAGGAACCAAGAGACCAGGGTCCCTGCCCCTACACAGCCAACAAGGTTGGCCTGGGGTCTGACCTATGGCTCCACTGGGTATGGTATGGATCTAGTTGCCTTGGGCCTAGGGACACCTGTCTTTTCTGCACTGGGCTTACTTCACTGGCAGAACAGTGACTTCACCCCACTCTACCCTCTTTCTAAGATAGGCCAGGTAGCCCAACAGTAGAATGATAGCCAACATTCAGAAATATGGCCCGAAACACAATTCCGTATCTTCAGTCCTGGCCAGACTCCCTAGGAAATCATCTCTCTCCTCCCTGCAAAATCTCCATGTTGCCCCCTCCCTTTCCTATTCACCATTACACAGATGGCCAGGGCCAGGCACGTCCTTGCAGCCTGGACCTCACATGTTCAGTGCACTTTACAGTCTATAGGATACCTTAAAAGAATACATTTTATAGTACCATGGTTGAGTACTGGTTCTAGACTCAGGCTACTTTCCTGGCTTTACCACTTGTAGCTACATAAACTTGGTCCAGTTACTTAACATCTCTATGCCTCAATTTCCACATCTGTCAATAGGGAAGTAACAAAGAACATATCTCAGAGAGGTATTGTGAGGATTAGCTAAGATAATCCATATGAAGCATTCGGACACTGCCTGGTATTTAATAAGTTCTAAATAAAAGTTAGCTAAGAACAATGTCATCATATATAGACACTACAATAGCCCCATTGAGAGGTTGGCCAGGGATGATGCTGACAAGGCAACTGAGGCTTTGAGAACTGAGCAACCTCCCTGAAGTTACACAGACTGTGAGGAGTAGAGCCAAAACTGCAACTGACCTGACCTAGAGCCCTCTGTGCTTTCTACTATGCCTCACCATTACCACAAACATCTCTAGGCTTCTAAGGCTGTCGTCTTCCTGTAGACCATATTGCCTTCAAAGATTCAAAAGAGCTCAGATCTAAAAATAGCCTTACGACTCACTAGCCACATAGGTATCAACAGTCTCCTAACTTCTTGGAATTTTATTTTCCTACGAAATGGAAATAATATCTGCCATATCTACATCACTATTATAAGGTTCAAATGAGCTAAAGCATATAAAAGTACCTTGTAGGTCTGGCACAGTGGCTCATGCCTATAATCCCAACACTTTGGGAGGCCAAGGCAGGTGGCTCACTTAAAGCCAGGAGTTCAAGACCAGCCTGGCCAACATGGCGAAACCCCACCTCTACTAAAAATACAAAAATTAGCTGGGTGTGGTGGCACATGCCTGTAATCCCAGCTACTTGAGAGGCTTTAGGCATGGAATCGCTTGAAGCTGGGAGGTGAAGGTTGCAGTGAGCCAAGATCTCACCACTGCAGTCCCACCAGGGTAACAGAGTGAGACTCAGAAAAAACAAAAAAAGTACCTTGTAGAAAGTACAGAAATTACAGAAGTGCAAAGAATTACCTATCATGATACTAAATGGTATATACATCTACACAATAAATACTACAATAAATTATAGACAGGAGAGAGGTAAACTAGAAAGAAAGGGGGTACCTAAGCATGCCTTGAATTATGGGGATTTCAAAAAATATGTGAAAAGGCCTACAAAGCCTTATAAGTTGTGAACACAGTATGAATAGAGACAAATAACTTTGCTTGACTAGGGAATAGTAAAGAACACTAGCTTAGCTGAAGTGATGAATTTTAGATGAGTTATTGTATCAAACTACAAGCCTTTTGAAGCATAGTCCATACCTTTTCCTCCTTATGATCCAACAGCCAGTAAGTAGCTCATGGTCAAATGTTTATTGAATAAATAAACATCTTAACACTGCAATGTACTGGGAGGTAACTGTTGGAAGGCAAGGAGTTTAACATCTGGCAGACACAGATGGACTTGATCCAATAATAACAGAAAGGCAGTCTTGTTTCTGAGCAGGAAACTGCATAGTGAAAACTGTTTTAGGAAGATCAAACTGATGACAACTGCAGGATAGAGTGCAGGTAGGAGCAACCCAGCAAAGACAGGAATAACAGCAAGGAGGCTGCTGCAATAATGAACACAGGGTAAGGAAGGTCTGAACCAGGATCAGGAGAGAGAGAATAAAGAGGCCAATTCAGAGACAGCACTGAAAAAAGCCCTGAAACGGCCCTGTAATAGATTGGACATGAGGAAACAGGCAGTGGGCCTGCATGGGCTCTGGAGGCAGACCTGAATACACCTTTGGTTCTCCTATGTCCTCACCTCTGAGGGAGATATTTAACTTTCTGAGCCCCAGTTACCTCAACTGCAAAAAGGAAGAAATAATGTTACCTCACAGGGACATTTTGAAGATTAAATAAGATTTAAGTAAAGCATTTAGCACAATGTGTGCTCAAGAAATGGCAGAAAACATCTTCATTCATTCTTTTAAGGGAACATCAGTGATGACTTGCATACAGTAGGAACTCAAATTTTGCAAGGATAAATGGATGGGTCAATGAATGCACAAATAAGCACATGAATACATTTGAAAACTCAGGAGTTTTTAAGCATGAAAAATGTAACAATTGGAACATTAACAGAATTTGAGAAATGGGAGGGGAAACAACATATTAGGAAAGAGATAATGAGTCCTGTTCTTAGGGCCTTCTCTGGGGAAAACTTAATGGTATATATTAATACATGTACTTCACTATCTCCTTCAAACATGAACCTGTGATATAGCCAAAACAGATTCCATTCTCTCCATTCTACAATTGATAGAACTGAGTCTCACAAGTCAAATGACTTGCCCAAGTCTCATAGCCAAAAAGTGGCAGACAGGCACACACTGAATATCTCTACAGGTAGGTGCTCCTTCCACAGCATTACTGGGCCCCAGCCCATACCTCATAGGACAATCCTGGGTTAATGTTACCTCAGCCAGGGAGCAGACAGACACCTCTCGGATTTCTAATCCATCTTCCTCTCCCTCTCCAATGTATTAAATACCACTAAAATACCTAGACAAATGGGAAGAGAGGAGGGAAAAATCTCTGTGTCTGATAAATAAGTTGCTAACAGTCTTTGAGAAATTTCAGGAAATTATAGGAAAACAAGATTTGGGGGAATTAAAAAGGAGAAAGTGACGAAGAAAAGCCTCTTTTCCACCTCTACCATTTCTCCCGTGTCTGAACCATTTCTACCTTGTTTTTACTAGCACCTCAGCATCCATTGATACCTTGATCTCCTGTTGTCTCATCTTATCAAATCCTGATCCTGGGCTAACCCAACTGTCTGATTTCCCTGATTTCCCACTCCTAGAGGAACTTGTCTGAAACCGACAGCAAGGCAAAACCATACATGTCTGAAAGCACTAGTAAAGAAGAGATAAGTGTAGACCTAAGTGCTTCAGGACTCAGAAAGGGAAAATGTCTGCTTCCTGAGTGGTAAATGGAGGCTGGGGGACTGGAAGCTTGGAAAGCTAGATTCCAGATAGCCACAGGACGCCAGAAGACAAAGTGCACAGAGCTTTTTGTTCCCAGGTCCTACTCACTATCTGCCTTACAGATTTCATACAGATAGGGCCTATACCCTCAATGGACTTTCTTCACTTCTCCAGCTCATTATCCTCAAAAATGTCTACAAACCCACTACCACCCTGAATGCAGCTCTACTCTATCTCGAAATGTCCCCCTCCCCCAGAAATATCCAGTGACTTCCAGGCCCACCTCCAAAGGCCTAGACTCTAAGAGTCAAGAAGAAAAGCCATGCTATATGCTTCACTATCTTTAATAAAGGAACTTCTGCAGGAAGGCAAGAGGCACTCAGCCCTGTACTCAAGAACTACAATCCTCTCAGAGGTATCAGAAGTCCTACTTAGCCTGTTTGAAGTTCCTGCTGATTTCTCCCCCTGAATCAACCAGCAAGTTCCTGGCACTAGGACCCTGTAGACAGGAACCCGGAGCCTGCGCTCTAAAGAGAGAGATGCACCATTTCACAACTTCAGCAAAAGCCAAAGCAGCCAACAAAGCCACAGCCCCATCGGCTATACTGGGCTCTGCCTTTTGGGCAGCTCGCCGGCCACTCCCCAAAAGCAGAGCATTCCATCCTTTCTCTTTTTAAACCCACGTCATCATCTGATCATAATGGAAATCAATCTCCTCAAACCACCATGCAAAGGCGTATCCATGGCAACCTCAAAAGGAAGGACACAGAGATGATGCTTCAGTGGCTGCAGCAGAAAAAGGTAAGTCCGTTTCTCCTCCATCCATGCCATCCCATCACTCTATCCTTTCACTCAAATCAGGTACACAGCTTACCTACAAATTGTATCTGTCACATCAACTGAGAAAACACAAAAGGTGAGTTAATAATCATAATGTTATTATATAAGGTTTTAGATCTGCCTAGTCTCTCTGCCAAGAAAAAATTCTCTTTTTCTAGGCGATAGAAACAGGGACAAGGTCTCTCTTCTTATTTACCACCTCAGGTGACACAATCTCAGCCCACAATACCTGACAAATCACTATCAGTCACTTGTGTCTCTAGTCAGGATGCTGGAAAAATCACTCAAGAATGTCAGAGTTTCCCTATGTAGTTGTCAAAAGCTGACAGCAACACTGATCCCACTGCCCTGCCCCTCCATGCCACCATCATGCCCACAAACTGGCATGGTAAGATTCCCTCCTTAGCAACCCTAGACTCTAGGCTCTCAGGGTCCAGAAACTGGGAGTTGGGATTAAATTTCTGCCTTCTCCGATGCCTCGGGAGAAGGAATCCATTCTGCAGAAGAGATTAATGAAATACAAGTATTACTGATCCTCCATGCCTCAATTTCCACTTCTTGAACAGATAAAAACAATAACTTTCTAACAGGATTGCTATAAAAATCACATAAGAATGCCGAAAAGCACTTAGAATGTGCCTCGTATAAAGCACTCAATAAATGTCAGCCAATATTATTATGAGAAAGATGAAGGGGAGGCCTATAGTATAGGATTTCAGTTCAGTTCAGAGGGTACTCAACAATCTTGGAGGTTATTTCAATTCTACTGTCTCCCTCTTTCCTCTTAACAGTTGTTTCAAGCTTCCTTTACCACTTTCAAGTCCTTACTCCTGCCCAAGCCAGCACCAGCATCCCCATCTCTCAGCAGATAACCTTACTGAAAAAAAAACTGGTCCTCTTAGGTAAGAATTCCTTTGTAAATTTAGATATATCTGCATGCATCTGTCATTGGCTCTTTCTTCCTAAATTCCTTCCTTTCTTCCATTATTCTTCTTTAAAGAAAATGCTATCCCCTTCTTTCCAGGGCCCACCCCCTCCCCTCTCCTCTGAGGACCTGATTTAGCATCGTCTTTTCTCTTGTGCCATGATTGCACCCTCTCTACTGAATCTTACATGGCATCAGAAAACCCATAGACAAGACTCTGCCCTTCTAGGAAAAACCAGTCCCTGCTACCTCCTCCACAAGCTGCCATCATTCTGTATTCTTCCTTTCTCTGTTGAACTATTCAAAGTGAGTACACATCTCTATCTTCACTTCCTATCTACTTCTCAATCCATCGCCATCTGGCTCCTTCCCTACCACTGCACTTAAGCTGCTCACATTTAAAAAGAGGCCTAGTGACCACGATGTTCTACACAACCTCAAAATGCATTTCCGAAGCTCATCCTAACTTGACCTTCCTGTAGCAAATGAGACTTGTCAATCCTTTTCCTGGAATTCTCTCCTTTCCTAGCTTCCTGGACAACATTCTCTCTTACCCTTGCACATTGATCCTCATCTCCTCTGTCATTTTCAGCCTTCTGTAAGCATGCCTGAGAGAGCTCATCCATTCCCACAACTTCAACTATCACCCATACTTACTGCCCCTAGATAGAAACTCTTCTGAACCTCAGACTCATATCTCGCCCTGTCTGCTAACTGCCACAGAGCCCTAAAGTTCAATATGACCCAAAACACACTTGGTATCTCCCCCACCCCCCCAAAAAATTCCTCTTCTATATTCCCTCTTTGCTACTGGCAACACCATCCACTCAAAATAGAAAACTGAGTCATCCACAACCACTCCCTCTCGCTTATTCTCAACAACCAATTCAGTCATTGTATCTGGTTAATTGTGTTTCTCCAATCTCTCTCAGATTCATCCTGTCCTATCTCCACTGACCTAATCCTTAGTTCTGCTCTAAACCATGTCTATGATATTACAAGAGACCCCCAATGACCCTGAACTAGGTTCTTCCCCTTCAATCTCCACTTTAGCGTCCCCAAATATAATCATGTCATCTTCCTGCCTAAAAGCCTCCAGTGGCTTCTCTGCCCACAGAATGAAATCGTTTTAGCACTGCACTACAGGCCATTAAAAACCTGGCCTTGACCAGGCACAGTGGCTCACACCTGTAATCCCAGCACTTTGAGAGGCCAAGGCGGGCAGATCACTTGAGGACTGGAGTTTGAGACCAGCCTGGCCAACAGGGTAAAACCCTGTCTTTACTAAAAATACAAAAATTAGCTGGGCATGGTGGTATACACCTGCAGTCCCAGCTACTCAGGAGGCTGAGTAGTCCCAGCTGTAGTAGCTGTAGTCCCAACTACTCAGGAGATTGCCGTTAGTCAAAATCGTACCACTGCACTCCAGCCTAGGTGACAGAGCGAGACTCTATCTTCAAAAAAAAAAAAAAAAACTGGCCTCAAACTGGCACAGCAGCCTGCAGATCCACCTATACACAGGAGGGTAAGGAGGGGGATCACTTGAGGCCAGGAGTTCAAGGCTGTAGTGCGTGATGATCTTGCCTGTGAATAGCCACTGTACTCCAGCCTAGGCAGCGTAGTGATACCCCATCTCTAAACAAACAAAACAACGTGGCTTCATTATGAATCCAGTCACATCAACCACCAAAGTTCTCTTTTATTCTAGCCACTTGGATCTATCTGCCTTTCCCCTTATGCAGCCGCAAATGTTACAGATGTCACCAGGACCATTCTTCCTCCTCACCCTTTAAGGCTCAGCCCAATTCTCACCTCTTTCCTAAGGACTCTCCTGACTTCTCCATGTAGCGCTAGCCATTCCCTCCTCTGCCCTCACATGGCATTTGGGACATATCTCCATTTAAATACCACACTTTATTTAAAATATCATTTCTTATTCTACTGTGAATTCCTCCAGGACAGAGGATTTTATCTATCTCAGTATCTAAGCACTCAACATAGTGCTTTGCAGAGAAGGCACTCAATGTTGAATAGATGCCTGTACCAACATCACACTCAGGATATAAATTGGCTCTGACAGCTTTTCCGGAGTGTATCTCCACTCTCGAAGACCACTGCCATTGGGGAAATTACCAGTCATGTGCACATGTGCATGCACACACACATCTCTCCCCCACCCCTCAGTAAACGTGGCTCTTTCCACTCCAGATAGGAGCCTAAGAAACTAAAAGTGCAGGAACAGCTCTAGGTTCTATGGAATTTGATAGTGATGCTAAATCTCAATCTTGTATACTTCCAGGGTAAAAAAAAAAAAAAAAAAACACAGAGAAAGCTCTAGGTGAGGTGTTGATCTCCTGGGAAACAGCATTAAGGAGGATCTGGGGACAGCAAGGGCCCATGCTCTGCTGTAGTGAAGCCCTTGGGGAGGCCAGACTAAATACCTAATCTGTTCCTTGACCACACTCAACTCATGCCTGAATCTCAAAAGCAAAATGATATAAAGCCGAAGTCAGAGTCTCCAGGATGGCAAGGACCTTAATATAGATTTGAATCAGTCAATATTTTAGCTCTTACCTCTTCAGGGGACACTGAGGACCCAATTCATATTTTTCTTCATATGGGACAGATAGCCTGAGTCCCCCAGGATCACCTAGTAGCTATAGACAAGCCAAGCAACCTGGGAATCATCTACTATAATCCTTCTCAACCTATAACTCCAAGCAGCTACTAGCAATCACAGAGCTGGCAGAGTAAAACCTAGAGTGGCAGTTTTCAATGGTATTATGATTCACCCAACTACTTTGACTCTTCCCTAACAATATCTTCTCCTTTGTGCCCTCGTGGTCAGTCAGGCCCCACTTATCAATTGGTCCTTAGTACTGCGTCCTGCATCTTTCCTTTCTCCTCCATTATCACAATCATTACTTCAGTCTGCCATGTGATAGCTTTGAAAATTAAGGCAAATCATTTACTCTCTTTGGCATATCATCTATAAAACAGCATAACAGCTGCTCTGCCTACCTCGTAGGAATGATAAATCAAATGAGATCATGCCTGTGGAAAGTTCTGTAATCTGTAAAGTGTTATACATAAATATAAGGCATTATTATCATCAACCTAAATCCTCTAATATTGCTATGTGAAGCCTATCTAGTTCCCTGCCTCCCTCCTTCCCCAGTTCCAACCACCTGTTAATCACAGTAAAACAAATACATCTGCTAAAATACTACTTTGTCCCCACACCCATCTGCCTGACATCTTTCACTGATATCTCATTTCTTACTATAATTAAACAATCCTGGATTTGACAAATGCAGTCTCATCTCTGCACCACTGTCAGCTGCTTAGGATACTTTTCTAGTCTTGCAAGCCACACCCATCCTTCAAAGTCCAACCAAAACCCCACTACTCTCCACACCGAACAAAGACAAATTTATTAGTATTAGATGACAACATATTAGACGACAGCTGTCATCTAATACGTTGAGTCAACTTTTTAGAAAAGTGGATAACACTTCTTTCCTGTTTGATTATTAAGAGATAATCTAGGACCAACAGCGTGGAAGTTGCAGAGATGTATTTCAGCAACACGAAGAACTTCCTTCTTGAGCTATTCCAAGAATAAAATGAGATGCCTTATATGTAGATAATTCCCCATTATTATAAATGTTCAAGCCAAACTACAAAATTTGCCAAATTGGCAAGAATATTTTAGATATAATTCAACTACTATAGGGGTAACGGGACTAGACTCACAGAATTTTAAATCTGAACGAAATGTTAGAGATCTTCTAGTCCAAACTGCTATCTTAGGATGCAGTGACTCTCTCAAGGCAGCACAGTCTGTTCTGGAAAACACGGTCTCTAATTTTCAATCCAGTGATCTACACTTTTGCTACTCAGATTATGTTCCATGGGCCAGCAGCATTAGCATCACCTGGGAACTTGTTAGAAACGCAGAATCAGTCGGAATCTGTACTGTAACTAAATCCCACTACATGTGCAGGGCATTAATATTCAAAAAGCACTGACCCACACTGCCTCTTCTAAACCCCGAATTTCTAATTCTGGAACTCCAATTCCCAAACGGTTCCAAACGTTAACCAGAGGCATCAGCCAAGAATAACAGTATATCCTAGTAAAATCTGGGAAATTCTACATACCATACCCCGAGTTGGAGACTCATGGTAAATGTTATTAGCATATTAAAGGCTCTGCAATATTCTGTAGTGAAGTTTAACCACGAATTTTCCAAAAGCTTTTGAGAACAAAATGCCTTTAAAAAAATAATCATTGTCTCTTTTAACATCTCTTAGCTTAGGCTTTGGCAGTACATCAAGTAAAGGATGTCAATCTCTACCTCGTAGCTCTTCGCCTCTCGGTACCTTAAGTATACTGAGTGGTCAACATGGGCTTGCTGCTCTCCTCACTGCAATAAATGAGGGTAAGTTTTCAAATCTCTGCCTCTAAAAACAGCAGAGATCTTTATCTGTGTGATTTAGCTGTGGTTCTGTCTAAAAACAAGGGATGCACAAGATGACTTAAAGGATCATCTTGCTAGCTAAGGCGGACCCCAGGAGTAGTATCACACACACACACACCAAGCTATATGCAGACTCCCATGCTTGAGTCCTTTACGATTTTTTTCCCCGTTTGACACGAATTTCGCAATCATGTGCCCACAGGAAACCTGTGGCTCAGTATGAATTCAGGGGCGCCTCAGACGCTCGCCGGAAAGGAGGCGAGACCCTTGCAGTTCTGGAGGAACTCTAAGGCGCAGTCACTCTGATCCCAAAAGAACACTGCTAGGCTGAAGAGCTGAGGTGGGTCAGACACGACTTGGGGCAAACGCTCAGGAGGAGCCCCCAGACTCCGGCGGGCGCCCACCCCTGATGCGGCCCATCCCGGCCAGTCCCCCCGCACACCGGGCACACTTGCCCTAGACCAGCACCGAATCCCCAGCCCGCTGCCGCAACCTCACGAACACGTAGGGGGCCGGTGGAGCAGACGGTTGGCAGGGTCGCCGCCTCCGTACCTGCACTGTCAGGGGCTCCGCGCCCAGTCCGGCCGCACCGGCGACCGACGCCCAAGACCCTGCGGGGCCGGCCCCGCCCTCCCCGCCCTTGTGGGCTGCCCGACTCGCCGCCAGACCCTTCCAGGACCTCCCAGAACCCTTCGGCCCGGAGGCCCAGAGGCGTTCTGGGTGCAGAGAACGCTCTTTTCCCACAGTCCCGCCCTGATTGAAAACTGCGCGCGGCGCGCAGCAGGGAAGACATCGATCAGGCACAAAGCTGGACACCTGGGACAGGATAGGCGCACGCGCATTATGCCTGGGAAGCCGATTAGGACCATAAGAAATCGGCGTGTTGTGGCGAGCGCCCCCTCTCGGCAGACGGGAGAAAACGCAGAGGGTCTGGCGTGTTAAACATTTGCAAGTGTTAAACTGCTAATTAAAACAACAGCAATAAACCACGTACCATATCTCCTCCATTAGCCTGGGGGAGAAAATTAAATATTGCTGCAACTCCGTGTTACCCGTCATATGGGGACACAGGCATTCTCATGCGCTTATGATGGAATTTGTAAAATACAAATTTACGTAATGGCATTTTAAAATTTTAGACATAGGTTCAAATTCTTTCTTTTTCTTTTTCCTTTTTTAAAGACAAGGCCGCGCTCTGTTGCCTAGACTGGAGTCTGGTAGCACGCACAATCATGGCTCATTGCAGCCTCGATTTCTCGGTCTCAGACTATCCTCCTACCTCTCAGCCTCCCTAGTAGCTGGGTCTATAGGTGCACACCATCATGTCCTTTTAATTTTCGTTTTTTTTTGTTTGTTTGTTTTTTTTGTAAAGACAGGGTTTCACCATGCTGCCTAGCCTGGTCTCGAACCCCTGGGCTGAAGCGATCCATCCGCTTTGGCCTCCCAAAGTGCTGGAATTACAGACATTAGCCACCACACCCGCCTAGGTTCAAATTCTAACTGCAATTTTCTAGCTGTGTGAAATCTAGTGTTAGTTACTTATCCTCTCTGTGCCTGTTTTCTTATTTGTTAAAGTGAGAATGTTAATGATGCTATCTCATTAGGTTGTTAGAAGGATTAAGTTAATCCATGTAAAAAGCTGGAAATACAACTTTTGTAATTTTATATTTATTTCAGTTAATCTCAGATTTAAAACAAACTGAAAAATTCCTAAAGTTGATGGGGGGGGGGGTGGGTAAGCAGTAGAAGGGATGAATGAAGGGATGAATTGAATATCCCCTTTATTACTCCCCTCTTTTCCCTATCTCACTTTCTGAATATTTATAATTATTATTTTGGCTGGGCACGGTAGCTCATGCCTGTAATCCCAACACTTTGGGATACCAAGCAGGTGGATCATCTGAGGTCAGGAGTTCAAGACCAGCCTGGCTAACATGGTGAAATCCCGTTTCTACTAAAAATACAAAAAATTAGTCAGGTGTGATGGTGCGCACGTGTAATCCCAGCTACTTCGGAGACTGAGGCAGGAGAATCGCTTGAACCCAGGAGGCAGAGGTTGCAGTGAGCTGAGATCATGCCATTGCACTCCAGCTTGGGAAACGAGCAAAACGCCATCTCAAATAAATAAATAAGAGATCTTCCTCATTTATTTTTTAGCTGCTTATACTTTATTGCATGGATACATATAATTAACCAGTTTCTTCTAGTTAACATACTTTATTTCCAGACTTTTACTATTACAAACAATGTTGCAATGAATCATTTTGAACATAATGACATTCCATATGTGAGCAGACATACCTGTATGTATGAACCATGGGGGCAGGTCTTTCCCATGCTGTTCTTGTGATAGTGAATAAGTCTCACGAGAGCTGATGGTTTTATAAAGGGGAGTTCTTCTCACACCCTTTCTTGCCTGCTGCCATGTAAGATGTGACCTTGATCTTCCTTCGTCTTCCACATTATCGTGAAGCCTCCCCAACCATGTAGAACTCTGAGTCAATTAAACCTCTTTCCTTTATAAATTACCCAGTCTTGAGTATGTCTTTATTAGCAGTGTGTGAACAGACTAATACAATGGGTAATTTACAAAGGAGAGAGATTTGATGGACTTACAGTTCCACATTGTGGGAGATGCCTCAGGAAACTTACAATCATGGCAAAAGGCAAAGGAGAAGCAGGTACCTTCTT
>CAUYQU010075758.1:0-16425 GCA_963574635.1 Cheracebus regulus | reverse complement strand
GGGTGCCGCGTTCGTGCCACTCCACAAACCCAAAAAAAAAAAAAAAAAAAAAAAAAAAAAAGTATCTTACTTAAGAACGTAATGCAAATTTTAGTTGAAAGCCAGGGAGAGAACTGGTATTTCTTAAACCGTTCTCTCTCTTAATTCTTTAGTACAGAGGCTGATTTTACTCTTGTTTTTTTTCTTTGAGACAGGGTCTCACTCTGTCACTCAGGCTGGAGTGCAGTGAGATCATCATGGCTCATTGCAGCCTCGACCTCCTGGGCTCAAGAGACCCTTCCAGCCTCCTGAGTAACTGGCACCACAAGTGAATGCCACCATGCCCGGCAAATTTTTAATTTTATCTAGAGATGGGGGTGTCCCTATGTTGTCCAGTTTTCTCTTTCTAATTGTGTTGTAATTGTAGTTAGGAATTGATGTAAGATCATGAGGAAAATGCAAATCAAAACCAAAATAGATACTACTTCCCTTCCATTACGATGACTATTACAAGAACACACACACACACACACACACACACACACACACCCCCACACCAGAAAATAACAGGTGTTGGTGTGGATGTGGAGAAACTGGGACCCTTGTGCATTGCTGGTAGGAATGTAAAATGGTGCATCCACTGTGGAAAACGGTATTTTTGGGATCTTCAAAAAGTAGACATAGGCTGGGTGCAGTGGCTCACGCTTGTAATCCCAGCACTTTAGGAGGCCAAGGTGGGCAGATCACTTGAGGTCAGGAGTTTGAGACCAGCTGGAGTCTACTCTTTGAATCTACGGGAATCTACTCTTCGAACTGCATTTGACTCTTCCTTTGACAATGATGTGCTTAAATCATACTGTTTTTTTCTGGGTTCTCTGAGGATGTTATCTTCTTCCATGCTAATGTGTTTTCAGAAAGGCTATTTTCCTTGCCTGAAAGCACATTCTGTCCCCAGGTCTTGCAAAAGTCTTGCTTATCCTTCAGGTCTCACCCAGTGGTCACCATCTCGTGTAGCCTTCCTTCTCCTCCCCAGCAGAGCTCCTCGCGCCCTCTCTGTGCTCTTTTAACCTCGCAGGGACGGTACTTATCACATCGTGTGCGACGTAGTTGC
Organism: Cheracebus regulus; assembly: GCA_963574635.1. Classification (NCBI taxonomy): domain Eukaryota; kingdom Metazoa; phylum Chordata; class Mammalia; order Primates; family Pitheciidae; genus Cheracebus; species Cheracebus regulus. The sequence goes on along the minus strand of CAUYQU010075758.1, from coordinate 15,335 downwards.
TCCAGGTCTTTCTTCTCCACTAGCCTAGTGGCTTCCAAACTGGTGCTTGAGCTTATCAGGGTGTAAATGCAAGAGGACTCATGGCGGGGAGGATTTTATAAATTCTACTTATGGCCAGCCATGGTGGCTCACGCCTGTAATCCCAGCACTTTGGGAGGCCGAGGTGGGTGGATCACCTGAAGTCAAGAGTTCGAGACCAGCCTGGCCAACATAGTGAAACCCCATCTCTACTAAAAGTACAAAAAATTAGCTGGGCTTGGTGGCATGTGCCTATAATCCCAGCTACTTGGGAGGCTGAGGCAAGAGAATCGCTTGAACCTGAGATGGGGAGGTTGCAGTGAGCCAAGATTGCACCATTGCACTCCAGCCTGGGCAACAAGATTGAAACTCTGTCTCAAAAAAAAAAAAAATTCTATGTATATTTTTTGTTACCTCCATTTCAATACATTTTATTTTTATATTTGTATATTTTTATATCATATAATTATATAAGTATATTCATGTTTTGTTATATATGTGTATATATACACACATACATACACATATATATTAGATCACTATTGTAGATGATAGGCTTTATATATATGATTAATAAATAAATTCACATATAGGAGATCTGCTCAGTTTTTTTTCACTGATGGAACAAATGATAAAAATCATTGGAGACCATTGCACTAGACAATGAGATTCTTGAAGGTGAGATCTTATTTTAGCCTCAATTTATATCTACCAATATTACTGTAGGTGAGGCAACATATATGCCCAATATATATTTGAAAGCTTAAATGAGAAAGTATGGAAAAGGTAGGTACTCTTTAGTGCAAGAGTAGTAAATAGCGAATTATATGGTGATCTAACTCAAGTTGTGGTTACTAAGACTGATTTTTATTTTATTTTTTAATATATAGGTTCTGACTGTCACTCTGGCTGGAGTGCAGAGGCACGATCGTGACTTAATGCAGTCTCAACCTCCCAGGCTCAGGTCATCCTTCCGCCTCAGCCTCCCACGTAGCTGGGACTGTGGGCATGTGCTAGCATGCCTAGCTAATTTTTTGTATTTTATGTAGAGATGGAATTTCACTATGCCGCCCAGGCTGCTGTCAAACCCCTGTGATCAAGTGATTCACTTATCTCGGCCTCCCAAAGTGTTGGGATTACAGGCATGAGCCACTGCACCTAGCCTAGGCTAATTTTTCACAAGAATCAAAGTCTCCAAAGGGAAGAAGGGATGTTGCTTGCTAGATTCTTTAGCACCAGACGTAAGATTTGGATCAATGTCTTTTATTTTCTGTTCAAGCTGAAAAACTCCTTGAACATTATTTAAGGAATTATACATACAGGTGTGTATTTTGCAATGGAAACAGGAAAACAGTTTTTTTGTTTTGTTTCTTTAGATGGTGTCTTTCTCTTGTGCCCAGGCTGGAGTGCAGTAGTGCAGTCTCAGCTCACTGCAACCTCTGCCCCCTGGGGTTCAAGTCATTCTCCTGCCTCAGACTCCCAAGTAGCTGGGACTACAGGCACCTAATACCACCCCCTGGCTAATTTTTGTATTTTTAGTAGAGACAGGATTTCACCATGTTGGCTAGGCTGGTCTTGAACTTCTGACCTCAGGTGATCCATCTGCCTCAGCTTCTGAAAGTGCTGGGATTACATGTGTGAGCCATCACTCCTGGCCAAGGGAAAACAATTTTAAGTGACTTTTTTTTTTTTTTGAGATGGAGTCTTGCTCTTGTTGCCCAGGCTGGAGTGCAGTGGTGCAGTCTCAGCTCACTGCAACCTCTGCCTTCCGGGTTCAAATGATTCTCCTGCCTCAGCCTCCCAAGTAGCTGGGATTACCGGCAGGTGCCATCGTGCCTGGCTAATTTTTGTATTTTTGTAGAGATGGGGTTTCACCATGTTGGCCAGGCTGGTCTGAAACTCCTGACCTCAGGTGATCCACCGGCCTCAACCTCCCAAAGAACTGAGATTACAGGTGTAAGCCACCGCAGCTGGCCTGGTTTGTTCTTTTTAGAGGCAGAGTCTTGCTCTATCACCCAGGTGGAGTGTGGTGGCACAATCACAGCTCACTGCAGCTTCAACCTCTTGGCCTCAAGCGATTCTCCCACCTCAGCCTCCTGGGGAGCTAGGACTGCAGTCATGTGCCACCATGCCCAACTAATTTTAAAAAATTTCTCACTATACTGCCCAGGCTAAGTGACTTATATAACATATTTATCATTAAGATTACATAAGTTTATATTAGACAGATAGTGACTTTTGGGATCTCAGAGTTAAATTCTGCTACCTTAAATGGCAGCAAGAATTATTTAAGATCTTTTGCAGTGTCTTCTGCAATCAGGGATTTGTTACTATGTTTGATAGTGATTCATCAACAATTTCAAGTAGTCCCCAGCTGCTGAAACAAGATATGCATATGAAATACAGCAGCTTGTACAACAGTAAAAACAGTCTCTTCTGGGGGTTATCTGTAGAATTACTACAGAGGTGGAATCTCCTCAAAACTATGTCCACATGTTTTACATCATGGAGCATGATGATGGGGTGCAGAGGCTGTGGGACTGGAGAGACTTGAGACATAGCCCGGCTCCACTACTTACCGGCAGTTTGAACTTGAATAGAACACTTGACCTCTCTCAGCCTCAGTTTCTTCATTTGTAAAAAGAGGCTGATAAAACCTCCACCACTGGGCTGTAGTGAAGATTAATTAAGACAGAATGGGCAAAAACCAGTTAGGTGCAGTGGCTCACGTCTATAATTCCAGCACTTTGGGAGGCTGAGGCTGGTGGATCGCTTGAGACCAGTAGTTCAAGACCAGCCTATCCAACATGGTGAAACCCTGTCTCTACTAAAATACAAAAATTAGCTGGGCATGGTGACATGCCTGTAATCCCAGCTACTCGGGAGGCTGAGGCAGGAGAATCACTTGAACCTGGGAGGGGGAAGTTTGCAGTGTGCCAAGATTGTGCTACTGCACTCCAGCCTGGGCTACAGAGTCAGATTCTGTCTCAAAAAAAAAAAAAAGGTGTGAAAAACACCTAATCATTGCCTGGGTAACATCAGTCAGCAAGCAGCAAAGAGCCCAACACACACCAGCTTAAATAACAAGGGAATCAATTGCTTCATGTCATTGGAAATCCAGAAGGCAGGCTTCAGGGCTGTTTTAACCTAGTTGCCCAATTACTGTACCAAGGCCCTTCGAGATGTTGACCACAGCTTCCCCTCCTTCTTGTGAAATGAATGCTCTTTCTGTGCAAGAAGACATGCGTCCTTGTCAATGTCAGGAAGAGAGGCTGTCTGTCCCTTCACCATGGATTGAAAATCCTGGGCTTCCTTCTGATTAGGCTCTATGTGGTCATGTGCTGTCCTTCCCTGAACCAGTGACTGTGAAATGTTATGTGCTGATTGGTTCAGGTCTGCATTGGGTTCCTATCCTTGGACCAATAATTGTTGCCAAGGGTATGAAATAACTGATTTGCTTGGACCAATCAGGGCTCACACCTTGATCTGGGGAGTGGGTTAATTCTTTCCAAACTCTCATGCCTAGAAGAGGGCATGTTAGTGAGATAGCTGCAGGCCTACTGCAGCAAGTACCCCACAATTTAATTATTGTTATTGTTCTTATCAATAACAAAATTCCACATTGTGGATTTTTGGTTCCACATTTTTGTGGAACCAAATGTGGAACTTCTGATTCCACATTTCCTTAGGGCTGATACTGAGTATTACCTGCTGCTATGGTCTGAATGTACCCTTTCACCCTCTACATTCCTCTGTTGGAGCCTAACACCCAATGTGATCATCTTGAGATGGGGCCTTTGGGAAGTAGTCATGGGGGCTCCACCCTCATGGCTGGGGTTAGTGTCCTTTTAAAAGAGGTGGAAGGACCCTCCCTGCCTACTTCCATCATGTGAGGACACAGCAAAAAGTTGCCATGTGTGAAGCATGCAGCAAGCCTTCACCAGAAACCGAATCTGATGGTGCCCTGACTTCCTAACCTCTGAATTCTGAGAACTAAACTTTTGTTGTTTCTAAGGTTTGTCAGCATAGCAGCTTAGATGAACTGACACCCCCTTAATTTTACTTTTTGATTTTTTTGAGACAGAGTCTCACTCTGTCACCCAGGTTGGAGTACAGTGGCTCGATCTTGGCTCACTGCAACCTCTGCCTCCTGGGTTCAAGGAATTCTTGTGTCTCAGTCTTCTGAATAGCTGGGATTACAGGTGCACATGATCACACCTGCTTAATTTTTGTATTTTTTAGTAGAGATGGAGTTTCACCATGTTAACCAGGCTGGTCTCGAACTCCTGACCTCCAGTGATCCACCGAGTAGCTGGAATTACAGGTGTGAGCCACTGTGCCCACTTAATTTTTGTATTTTTAGTAGATATGGGGTTTCACCATGTTGGCTAGGCTGGTCTCAAACTCTTGACCTCAAGTGTTCCACCTGCCTCGGCCTCCCAAAGTGCTGGGATTACAGGTGTGAGCCACCCCACCAAGCCTCAGCACCCCCTCTTGTCTTTTGGGTTCTAAAAAGTATTATATTGTTCAGGCCTAACCCCCAGTCATAGATCTACATTCTTCAAGTACTTTTTCAATGAATTTTAAGTACATTTTTAGGTTCATAGTTGACCTAGAGTTTTTTTTTCTTTGAAGGTGATGATAGTGCTGGTTGTGTCCTCATCTGTTGGAAGCTAGAACAAGCTGGAAAAAAATGTACAGGTCATTGGCTCTTTGAACCTACTGCCTAGCCTGCTATTGGATCATTTATCACGTGGAGTTACACACTGGGGCTAACTCCATGAAGTGAACACGTTACACACATTAGAGGAGAAGCATGTTTGGGGCTTTGAAAGAGGATGCACATGAAGCAAAACCAAAACCACATGCAGACATCACAGCTTGAATGACCTGGAGGTGGACAGGTGCTGTGGTTACAGCGAAACTCTGGGAACCGGGTAGGGAGGAGGAATGCCATGGAGGGCAACTTTTGAACTTCTTCTTTTTTTTTTTTTTTTTTTTGTTGAGACAGAGTCTCATTCTGTCTCCCAGGCTGGAGTGAAGTGGCATTATCTTGGCTCACTGCAACCTCCACCTCCCAAGTTCAAGCGATTCTCCTGTCTCAGCCTCCTGAGTAGCTAGGACTATAGGTGCATGCCACCATGCCCAGCTAAGTTTGGTATTTTTAGTAGAGATGGGATTTCACCATGTTGGCCAGGTTGGTCTCGAACTCCCTACCTAACGTCATCCACCTGCCTCGGCCTCCCAAAGTGCTGGGATTCCAGGCATGAGCCACGGTGCCCGGCCAAGCTGTAAACTTCTCAGTCTTGCAGCTCCTACCTGAAGGTAACACCAGCAGTGGGGATTAAAAACTAATAATAATAAAATAAAGAAGTCTATCAGCTTTGGCTTCTGCAGACCTTGCTAAGCATCTGTAAAGGGTAATGACGTCTTACATGTTCACAAGACTTTGGAGTCCTGTCTGTCATGTGCATGTATCCAACAAGATTGACAGCTCAGCATCTCTCTGAGAGGTGTGTGAGAGATGCCGGGTTGCTTTGCCATCGATGTCGTTCACATCTCATGGGACAACACAACTTTGCCCCCTGTGATTCATTTCTCCTCCCATCAGGGATTTAAGGGATGTGGGGGACTCAGCTGTGCTTCCTGAGAGTGAGCACTGGTGAGGCAGTTATCAGGAAATGCCATTTTCTGGAAGGAGCAGGATGTTCATGATGGGATTGGTTTCTTGACAGTTTGTTTGGAGGTTCTAGCAGGGGAGCACAGATACGCGTATACCCTTGACCAAAGACCGGTCCTCCTCTATCGAGGATGGTCATCCTCTTTGACTGAGCGTGCAGCTTCGGGAGGGACACACATGGAGCGGTGAAGGAGGAAGGGGACACACGCCTAGCCAGCCAGATCAGCCAAATCAACCCTGGCGATCAGTGGGGTGACAGATGTGGCAGCCAGATCACCCTCACATCCGGGATTGATTTCTTATTGCTGCTGTAACAGATTTGAAACCACAAATTCGATGGCATTAAAACCAGACAAATTTATTATCTTTCAGTTCTGGGAGTTAGGAGTCTGGAGTCAAGGTGTGTGCTGGGATGCCTTCCTTCTGGAGGCTCCGGGGGAGAATCTGTTTCCTTGGCTTTTCCACTTCTAGTGGCACCTGCGTTCCTGGCTGGAGTGTAGCATCTTCAGCCTCCATCTGTCTTTCTCTCTCTGACTTCTGCTTCCCATCATCATGTCTCTTTTTCTGACTCTGATCTCTAGCCTCACTCTCATAAGGACCCTTGTGATGATATCAGGTCGACACGCACAATCCAGGATAGTCCCTCACTTTAGGCTCCTTAGCCTAATCCCACCTGCAAAGCCCTTGTGTCAAGTAAGGTAACATATTCACCCGCTTCAGGAGTTAGAATGTTGACGTCACTGGGGGGCATTATTCTGCCTACCATAGTGATCTAGTTTCTCCCCTTGTACCTGATCTTTATTTTTTTTTTCCTTTTAAAATGGACTTATTTTAAAATTTAATATAGAAAATATATTCATAGGGTTCTCAAAGAAAAACAAAACCTAAGATAAACAAACAGCCAACAAGCCCATGAAAAAAAAATCTCAGTATTATTAGTCATTAGGAAAATGCAAGCAAAGAAACGCAATTAGTGCTGTGGTTTGAATGTGTCCTCAAAAGCGTGTGTTGCAAGCTTAATCACCATTGTAACAGGATTGGGAGGTGACCATTAAGAGGTGATTAGGCCATGAGGGCTCTGCCCTAATGAATTGATTAATGGCATTATCATGGTAGTGGGTTTCTTTCTTTCTTTTTTTGAGACAAGGTCTCCCTGTGCCACCCATGCTGGAGTGCAGTGGTGCGATTTCAGCTCACTGCAGCCTTGACTTACCCAGTTCAAGCAATCCTCTCACCTCAGCCTCCTCAGTAGCTGAGACTAGAGGTGTGTGCCACCACACCCAGTTAATTTTTGTATTTTTGTAGAGATGGGGTTTCACCATGTTGCCCAGGCTGATCTCGAACTCCTGAGCTCAAGCAATCCTCCCACCTCAGCCTCCCGAAGTGCTGGGATTACAGGCATGAGCCACCATGCCCAGCCTAGTGGCTTCCTTATAAAAGGATGAGTTTGGCCCCCTTTTCTCTTTCTCACCCTCTCTTTGCCCTTCCACCAGGAACTAACACGAAGGCCCTTGACAGATGAAGCATCCTCAGTCTTGGACTTCCCAGTCTCCAGAATTGTGAGAAATAAATTTCTGTTCCGTATAAATTATACAGTCTTAGGAATTCTGTTATGGAAATGCAAAATGGACTAAGACAATGAGATAGCACCTCATACTTACTAGGATGACTAAAATAAAAAATACAGAAAATAACAAGTATTGGTGAGGATGTGGAGAAATCGGAACCCTAGTACATTGCTAGTTGGAATGTAAAATGGTGCAGCCACTGTGGAAAACAGATTGGTGGTTCCTTGACAAGTTAAATGTAAGATTACTATATGACTCAGTAATTTCACTCCCAGGTATATACCCCAAAGAATTGAAAGCAGGGACTCAAACACAGATACTTGTATGCAAATGTTCATAGCAGCATTATTCATGATAGTCAAATGTCTATCAATCAATAAATAGGTATGTAAAATGTGGTATATCCATATGATGGAACTTCAGCCATAAAAAGAAATGAAGTAGTCCTCCTACATGCTACAACGTGGGTGAACCTTGAAAACATTATGCAAAGTGAAAGATGCTAGCCACAAAGGGACAAATACTGTTAGATTCCATTTATATGCAATATCCAGAATAGGTAAATTCAGAGAGAGAAAGCAGATTGGTGTTGCCAGGGGCTGAAGGGAAAGGAAAACCGGGAGTCACTGCTTAATGGGTACAGAGGCTTCTCTTGCGGTGTGAAATGTTTTGGAACTTGATAAAGTTGGTGATTGCACAACGTTTTGACTGTATTAAATGCTACAAAGTTGTATACTTTCAAATGGCTAATTTTATATTACGTGAATTTCACCTCAATTTTATAAAAAAGGAAAACAGTAAGCAAGGTGTACATTGAAAAATCATGCTCCTACCTCTGTCCCTGTCTGCCCCAGATAATTACTTAAGATTTAAGTTTTTTAAGAAATAGGGTCTCTGGAGTCTTGCTATGTTTCCCAGGCTGGAATCAAACTCCTGGGCTCAATCAATCTTCCTGCCTCAGCCTCCCGAGTAGCTGGGATTAACAGGCTCATTCCACCTGTTAATATAGTTCTTTCTATATCTTCAATATTTTCATATCTAAATGATATTCCAGTGTGGGTGTAGCATAAGTTATTTAATATAAGCATTGATGCTATAAATTTTCCTCTAAGCACTGTTTTAGTTGCCATTCACACATTTTGATATGCTGTATTTTTATTATTTTTATTATCATGCATTCAATATATTTTAAAATTTCTCCGGAGACTTTCTCTTTGATGAAATTGTTATACAGAAGCATGTTGCTTAGGGGGCCAGGCATGGCAGCTCATGCCTGTAATCCCAGCACTTTGGGAGGCCAAGGCGGGTGGATCATTTGAGGTCAGGAGTTGGAGACTAGCCTGGCCAACATGGTGAAACCGTCTCTACTGAAAATACAAAATATTAGCAAGGCATGGTGACTCATGCCTGGGATCCTAGCTACTGGACAGGCTGAGGCAGGAGAATCACTTGAACCTGGGAGATGGAGGCTGCAGTGAGCCGATATCACACCACTGCAATCCAGCCTGGGCAACAGAGTGAAACTCTGTCACAAACAAACAAACAAACAAACAAACGTATGTTACTTAATCAGGTACTTGAATATTCTTTCTGTTTTTTTTCCCTTTAGTTATTGATTTCTTCTCTAATTCCATTATGATCATAGAACACACTTTGTGTGAACTCAATTCTCCTCATACTTTTCCTCTTATTCTTTTTTCTATTATTAAAAAAATTCCTTTTTATTTAGAGATAATTGTATATTTGAAGTAGCTGTGAGAAGTAGAGAAAAACCCTGTATACCTCTTATGGGTTAAATTGTTTCCTCTTCAAAATTGATGTCAAAGTTCTAACTCTGGTGCCTCACAACGTGAGGATTTGGAGATACAATGTTTATAGAAGTACTCAAGTTAAAGTGAGGTCGTGAGGGTGGGCCCTGATCCAAAATGACCGGTGTTCTAAAAAGAGGAAATTTAGACACAGAAACACACATAGAGGGAGGTGATGTGAAGAGACAGGGAGAAGATGGCCATCTGCAAGCCGAGGAGTGAGGCATGGGGCAGATTTTCCCTCACGGTCCTCTGAAGGAATGCAATCTGCTGCCGCCTTGATTTTGGACTTGGGCCTCCAGATCTGTGAGACAGTAAATTTCTGTTGTGTAAGCCACCCAGTGTGCGTTACTTTCTTACAGCAGCCCTGGCAACCAATACAATACTCTTAACCCAGCCCCACCCCCCAATGGTGATATCTTGCATCATTACAGTACAATCACAACCAGGAAACTGACATTGATGCACTCCATTGAGCTTCTTCAGATTACACCAATCTGACCTTACTCAGATATATGTGTACTCATTTGTACGTGTTTATGTATTCATTTAGTTCTGAGAAAATGTCTCATATGAAGATTTATGTGACCACCACTATATTCAAGATACAGGCCAGATTTGGTGGCTCACACCTGTAATCCCAGCACTTTGGGAGGCTGCGGTGGGTGGATCACATGAGGTCAGGAGTTTGAGACCAGCCTGGCCAACATGGTGAAACCCAGACTTTACTAAAAATACAAAATGAGCCAGGTGTGGTGGTGAGCGCCTATAATCCCAGCTACTTGGGAGGCTGAGGCAGGAGAATCGCTGGAACCTGGGAGGCAGAGATTGCAGTGAGCTGAGATCGCACCATTGTACTTCAGCCTTGGCAATAAGAGCAAAACTCTGTCTCAAAAAAAAAAAAAAAAAAAAGATGCAAAATTGCTCCATCACAAAAATTCCTTGTGCTGTTCTCTTATAGCCACAGCCATCTTCTTTCCTTCCCCACTCCTTGTTAACCCTTGACTACTGCTAATCTGACTCCGTCTCTATAATTTTGTTATTTCAAGAGTGCTATATGAATGGGATGCTATAGTACATAACCTTTTGAGATTGGCTGTCATTCACTCAGCATGAGTCCCTCGAGATCCATTCAAGATGCTGGGAGTATGAATAGTTGGTTCGTTTTATTTGCTGAGTGTTCATTCCAAGGTGTGGATGTGCCATAGTGTGTTTAACCATTCATTGGTTGAAAGACATTTGGATTGTTTTTAGTTTGGAGCTATTACAAATAATGCTGCTATAAACATTCATGTACAGGTTTTTGTATGGACACAAGTTTTTATTTCTCTGAAATGTGCTATGTCCTTTTACTTTCAACCTTCATATATAATTTTAAGGTTTTTTTTTGTAAAACAGCATATACTTGGGTCATTTAAAAAGTCCATTCTGCAAATCTCCTTCAATTAATTTGTTTGGACTATTTACATTTAATGTGATTACTTATGCTTGGATTTAAGCGTACCAGTTTATTATTTGTTTTCTGTTTGTTTCCTCTGTTTTTTATTCCACAGTTTCCCATATAGTGCCTTCTTTAGGGTCATTTGAATATTTTGTAGTATTCTATTTTATCTATTTTGTATGTAGAGTGTGTGTTTTGCTATATCTCTTTGTGTAACATTTTTAGTGATTGCTCTAGAGACTACAAAATACATCCTTACCTTTTTATGACTTTTTTTTCTTTTCTTGCCCCCAAGTAGAAGCTACCTTTTAATGGCATTTTACCACTTCAAGTAGAATGCAGAAACTTTACCATCATATAGGACCCTTCATATTCCCCCCAATTCCTTTTGCATTATCTTACATGTTACACCTATATACATTGTACCAACCAATGCTACTCTTTTGATTTTCAAGCTTTTTCTATATTTATGTTGAATCTATGTCTGTATCTATTTATTTTTTGAGACAGGGTCTTCTCTGTCGCCCAGGCTGGAGTGCAGTGGCACAATCTTAGCTCACTGCAACCTCTGCCTCTTGGGCTCAAGTAATCTTCCCACCTCAGCCTCCTGAGTAGCTGGGACTACAGGTGTGCACTACCATGCCCAGCTAATTTTTGTATTTTTAGTAGAGATGGAGTTTCACCATATTGGGCAGGCTGGTTGCAACTCCTGGCCTCAAGTGATTTTCCCACCTTGGCCTCCCAAAGTGCTGGGGTTACAGGTATGAGCCACCACACCCAGCCCCTCAAGCATATTTTTAAGAACCTGAGAGAAGAAAAATAGTCTATTGCATTAATCTATATTTACCACTTCGATTGCTCTTTCTTCATTCCTGGTATTCCAAATTCCTTCTGGTATCATTTCCCTTCTTTCGCTTCTAAAAGAACATACTTTTAGAGCAGCTCTACTGGCAACGAAATTCTATTTCCTTTGTTCTGAGATGGTCTTTACTTAACCTTGTATTCCTGAAGTATCTTTCATTGAATATGATATTCTGGGTTGATAGTTTTCTTTCAGCATTAAAAAAATGCTGTTCTGCTTTCTTTGGACCTCCATGATTTCTGTGGGATATCTGCAAGTTATTTGAGTTATTGTTCCCCTATAAATAACATGTCATTTTTCTCTGGTTTCTTTTTTTTTTTGAGATGGACTTTCACTCTGTCACCCAGGCTGGAGTACAGTAGCATGATCTCAGCTCACTGCAACCTCCGCCTCCTGGGTTCAAGCGATTTTTCTGCCTCAGCCTCCTGAATAGCTGGGACTACAGGCGTGCACCACCATGCCCAACTAATTTTTGTATTTTTAGTAGGGATGGGGTTTCACAATGTTGGCCAGGCTGGTCTTGACCTCCTGAACTCAAGTGAGCTGACTGCCTCGGCCTCCCAAAGTGCTGGGATTGCAGGTGCGAGCCAGTGCGCTCAGCCCTCTGGTTTCTTTTGATATGTCAATTTTGTCTTTGGTTTCAAGTAGTTTAATTATAATATTGGGGTACATGGATTTTTAGGGGAGGTTGTCCTGTTTAGGGTTTGCGGAGCATCTCAGATCTGTCGGTTTCATGTGATTCATCAGAGTTGAGAAGTATTCAGTCACTCTTTCTCCAGTTTTTTCTGCACTGCACCCTTTGCTCACTCCTCCTGTCACTCTGAGGACACAAATGGTTGGCTTTTTGTTGTCGTTGTCTGGTCCTGAGGCTTGTCCATTCTCTTCCCCACCTGTCCATCTTTTTCCTTTTTTTTTTTAAATTTATTTTTTATTTTCTTGTCTTTTTTCCCCCCATAGAGTGAAGTTTGTGGTAGACCATCTTTATTCTTTCTGTTGTTTAGATTGGGGAATTTTTATCAATCTGTCTTCAAGCTCACTGACTCTTTCCTCTGACTTCTCCATTCTGCCATTCAGCCTCTCAGTGAGTTTTTACATTTCAGTTATTGTATTTTTTGGTGCTAACACTTCCATTTGGCTTTTCTTTATATGTCTATTTCTTTGATGGGACTGTCTGTTTTTCCATTTATTTAAAGAACATTTGCCCTTACTTGTTGGAACATTTTTGTAATAGTTGTTTTCAAGTCTTTGTCAGCCACAATAAAATTAATAAAGGGGATATCACCACTGACCCCACAGAAATACAAACAATCATCAGAGAATACTATAAATATCTCTATGCAAATAAACTAGAAAATCTAAAGGAAATGAATAAATTCCTGGACACATACACCCTCCCAAGACTAAACCAGGAAGAAGTTGAATCCCTAAATAGACCAATAACAAGTTCTGAAATTGAGGCAGTAATTAATAGCCAACCCACCAAGAAAAGCCCAGGACAGACACAACTACAGCTGAACTCTACCAGAGGTACAAAGAGGAAGGTACCATTTCTCCTGAAATGATTCCAAACAATTGGAAAGGAGGGACTTCTCTCTAACTCATTTTATGAGGCCAGCATCATTCTGATAGAAAACCTCGCAGGGATACAACAAAAAAAGGAAACTTCAGGCCAGTATCCCTGATGAACATCTATGCAAAAATCCTCAATAAAATACTGGCAAACTGAATCCAGCAGCACATCAAAAAGCTTATCAACTGGGCCAGGAGTAGTGGCTCACGCCTGTAATCCCAGTACTTTGGGAGGCTGAGGCAGGCAGATAGCCTGAGGTCAGGAGTTTGAGACCAGTCCGGGCAACATGGTGAAACCCTATCTCTACTAAATTACAAAAATTAGCAGGGGGTGGTGGCACACACCTGTAATCCCAGAGACTTAGGAGACTGAGGCAGAAGAATTGCTTGAGCCAGGGAGACAGAGGTTGCAATGAGTTGAGATCGCGCCACTGCACTCCAGCCTGGCCGACAGAGTGAGATTCTGTCTCAAAAAATAAATAATAAGCAAATAAATAAATTTATCTTAAAAAAAAAAGCTTATCCTTCATGATCAAGTTGGCTTCACCCTGGAATGCAAGGTTGGATTAACATATGCAAATTAATAAATGTAATTCATCACATAAACATAACTAAAGATAAAATTATGTCTCTATTGAGATATAATTATCTCAGTAGTTTCAGAAAAGGCCTTCGATAAAATGTAATATTCCTTCATGTTGAAAACTCTCAGTGAACTAGATATTGGTGGAACATATCTCAAAATAATGAGAGCCGTTTATGACAAACCTACAACCAATATCATACTGAATGGTAAAAGCTGGAAGCACTCCCCTTGAAAACTGGCACAAGACAAGGATGCCCTCTCTCACCACTCCTATTCAACATGGTATTGGAAGTTCTGGCCAGAGCGATCAGGCAAAAGAAAGAAATAAAGAGTATTCGAATAGGAAGAGAGGATGTCAAACTGTCTTTGTTTGCAGATGACATGATCCTAAATTTAGAAAACCCCATAGTCTCAGCCCAAAAGCTCCTTAAGCTGTTAAGCAACTTTAGCAAAGTCTTTTGCAAAAATCACAAGCATTCCTATACACTAACAATAGACAAGCAGAGAGCCAAATCACGAATGAATTTCCATTCACAATTGCTACAAAAAGAATAAAATACCTAGAAATACAGCTAACAAGTGAAGTGAAGGACCTCTTCAAGAAGAACTATAAACCACTGCTCAAGGAAAACAGGGAGGACACAAACAAATGGAAAATCATTTCATGCTCATGGATAGGAAGAATCAATATTGTGAAAATGGCCGTACTGCCCAAAGTAATTTATAGATTCAATGCCATTCCTATTAAACTACTACTGACATTCTTCACAGAATTAGAAAAAACTATTTTAAAATTTATGTGAAACCAAAAAAGAGCCCAGAGAGCCAAGACAAATCTAAGCAAAAAAAACAAAGTTGGAGTCATTACACTACCTGACTTCAAACTATACTACAAGGCTACAGTAACCAAAACAGCATGGTACTGGTACAAAAACAGACACATAGACCAATAGGACAGAATAGAGATCACAGAAATAAGACCACACATCTACAACCTGATCTTTGACAAACCTGACAAAAGCAAGCAACGGGGAAAGGACTCCCTATTTAATAAAAGGTGAGGGGAAAACTGGCTCACCTTATGCAGAAAATGGAAACTGGGCCCCTTCCTTAGGCCTTATACAAAAATTTAACTCAAGATGGATTAAAGACTTAAATGTAAACCCCAAACTATAAAAACCCTAGAAGAAAATCTAGGCACTACCATTCAGGACATAGTCATGGGCAAAGATGTTATGACAAAAGCATCAAAAGCAATTGCAACAAAAGCAAAAATTGACAAACAGGATCAAATTAAACTAAAGAACTTTTGCATAGCAAAAGAAACCATCATCAGAGCTAACAGACAACCTACTGAATGGGAGAAAATTTTTGCAGTCCATCCATTTGGCAAAGGTTTAATATCCAGAATCTACAAGGAACTTAAACAAATTTACAAGAAAAAAGAAACATTAAAAAGTGTGCAAAGGACATGAACAGACACTTCTCAAAAGAAGACATTTATGTAGCCAACAAACACATGAAAAAAAGCTCAACATCACTGATTATTAGAGAAATGCTCATCAAAACCACAATGAGATACAAAGTCACACCAGTCATAATGGCAATTATTAAAAAGGCAAGAAACAACAGATGCTGGTGAGGCTACGGAGAAGTAGGAATGCTTTTACACTGTTGGTGGGAGTGTAAATTAGTTCAGTCACTGTGGAAGACAGTGTGGCGATTTCTCAAAGATCTAAAACCAGAAATACCATTTGATCTAGCAATCCCATCACTGAGCATATACCAAAAGGAATATAAATC
>CAUYQU010075757.1:0-22149 GCA_963574635.1 Cheracebus regulus | reverse complement strand
GGCACGTCTGCCAGGGACTCTTGGCCAGCAAGAGGGTCCCAACCTGAATAGGGGAGTGCACAGAAAAAAGAGAAGACAGACAAGTGGGGTCTGGAGGACTGAGTAAGCAATGCTTAAACAGCAATGCCTACACAGCAACTTTATTGTGTACATAGTTAGTATATATATCTTTTGCCTACAGTAACTACAGAAACAAATACCATAGTAATTACAGAAACAAACACCATTGTCTTATACATGAAAGGGAACAGATAGTCCTTGGGATACAAGCTCAGGCAGCAGATACCATTAATTTTATACATGAAAGCAGCACATAAGAACAACAGTAAAATCAGATACATAATCAGGTACAAGCAAGTCACACAGGTGGGTCTTAGTATCGGGGTGGGGAAACCTATATTTAAAAGTTACTGACCTTTGCAAGGCACCAGAGAGGCAGAAACCTATTATATTTGCGCAGTCACAAGAATGGGCACAGGACCCAATAGCAGGTAAACAAAGTCATAAATCAGATACAGAAACTGGACACATTGTCCTGTCAGACCACATGCAGGTCATATCACAGTCTCACAAAGTTCTTTTTATAATTCCTTTACCTGCAGTTCCTACTTTCCCATAGCTCAACTGCCTCCAACGGGAAACTGTGTCCGGGCTCAAGCTCACCATATGGCGAGGCCCAATTCTGAGGGGCCTCACATGGGAACGATCCCCACAATGGATGTGTTTTAGTTATACTGACCAATGCTACAGATGTGTCGAAACTGGTATTTTCTTAACACTCGTGCACTATAAATTGGTTTGCCAACCCCTGGCCTATAGAAGAACATCCAGGTTCCTAGCAGACCACCCTTTACTATCTGTTCTCAGTCTAATTTCCTTGAGATACATCCCATGACTTTTCCACACACAACTTTCTTGCTGGCCTTGCTAAAGAGATGTGCTTCTCACACTTCACTTCTGCTGTCCATGTTGGTCTGTATGACAGGCAGTTTACTTTCTACATTGTCATCCTCACAAATATCTACTTGTTACTTAGATTTTAGTACTAGTCTCATCTACTCTCTCCTCTCTGAAGGCTTCCCTAAAGACTCTTGTAATCTTTATTTTTTTCATTCTCTCTGCTCCATAAAATATTGTCTCGAATGTTGTTATAAGGACTAGACTCAGTATGTGCTTTGATGTGTGGCAAATTTTCCAGGTAGGAAAGAGGTGTTCTGCGATACCTACTCATCACTTATCTGATATCCTATCAAGGAAATTATTTTGATACCTCACTTATAAATAAGGTCTAGCTCATATATAAGATATCATACTTCCTTATTTTCTCTACTTCGATATAATGTAACTTATTTCTGCATGTTATTTCCATTTGATTAAGATCATTTACTTCTTTCTCTTATTTTATACAATTATATACAAATGAGCATAATCTGTTATTACCTTTCAAATGCTAACTTTTATTCTAATACCTGCCCCTACCTCTCCTCTTTCATTAGCCTTACTTCTCATACAGCATGACTTTTAATCTTTTTACTTGTCTTCAATCCAGACTTATTGTAAAGTACTTAATTACTGTATGTGCAAGCATGTGGTAAGTTTGGATTATCTTCTATTGAGTCATACTGATCATTCACATTCACATGTTGAATTATGTGTTATTTTTATTATAAATTACTTTTCAGTTTTATTTTACTATTATAAATTATATGCTTGCTTGTTTTTAATTTAGTTATGTAGGTAGGCTAACTTGCCCATGTATTTTATGCCAAGATAATAAATATTACACAATATTTATTATAAAAGAGGCACTGGATCTGGCTGGTTTGAAACATAATGTCTTATATCCGCATAAGATGTGCCTGGGGAGTCCCACAGAGAGCTCTACAGCCACCCTGTGTAAGAACTTTGTTAGCATTAATTAGATGGAGCAGAAAACCTGGGCATGTGAATTGACTACTCTGGGTATCTTTGTTCAACTATGTTGCCTTACGAATGGTCAAGACTTATGTGGCAGTTTTAAAACTAAAATTATAGATTATAACAGTCAAGGTTACTAGTCTAGCCATGCAAACTCTGAGTTTAAAAAACATTTTTTCTTATGTTTTTTTCTTTTTTCTGTGCTTCCACTCTGCACTTAGAAAATAAAAATTTAATAGCTCTAAGTGAAGTAAAACTTTGAATAAAAACCAGAGGTTTCAGTGCTATGCAGGAAATGGTCTAGACAATCTTTAATTGCAATCTGAATCTTTAGGTTCTTCAGATTCTTCACTACTGAATTCCTATAATTATGTATAAGAATTGTTATCAGGTATGTTATTAATGTTAAGTATATTAAAAGTGAATCTAAATATCTTTTAACCAGACAAAGCAAAATATTAAATAGTACTTATAAGTTTTTACTACCATATTATATTTCTCAAGTCTAGCAGTTCTTAATTTTCTTAAGTTTTCCAAGAATCTTTTATAGTCTTAAACCTTATGGGCCAGGGCAGTGGCTCATGCCTGTAAACCCAGCACTTTGGGAGGCCAGGTGGGTGGATTGCCTGAGCTCAGGAGTTTGTGACTAGCCTGGGCAATACGATGAAACCCCATCTCTACTAAAATACAAAAAAAAGAAAATTAACCAGGCGTGGTTGAGTTTGCCTGTAGTCCCTTCTATTTGGGAGGCTGAGGCAGGAGAATTACTTGAATCCAGAGGGTGGAAGTTTCAGTGAGCCAAGATGATGCCACTGCACTCCAGCCTGGCCATAGAGTGAGACTCCATCTCAAAGAAAAAAAAAAAAATATGGAGGCCTCTAAAGAGCTTTTGCTTAAGTAGTTTACATCTGTTAATATTTTCCATTATGGAAATTAAAACTAAGACATTAAAATAAAATGTAATAATATAATTAAAGGGCAAAAAGAAACATATTGCATAATATTATAATAAATTATATTCAATAAAAGAACAAAAAATATAGTGAGAAAAAAGGCAATGTTATGCATTTTTTCAAATATCTCTAATGTCTGGTATAATAGCTGGATCTTCATATTTGCTTTTGTATTTAATTTGTTGTTCTATGTTGTGGCTAAAGTATGTGGAGAAAATCCATTCTTACACAGATGCATATTTAGAAAAAAAATCAAGGAACATTTTAATAGCCTTTTAACATAACTGAGGATTTCCTTCTTTAAATATATATATATATGTCAAATATATATATATATACGTGTATATGTATATATATATGTCAAAACTCAACATGTAATTTTTTTAAAGGTTAGTTGCAAAACAGCATTTCAAATCATTTTAATGAACTTTTCACATACTGTAATACCAAAGTCCAATGGCCTGTCTTGCATATTGAATGCATCTACCTGTACATGATTTTGTACATCATATATTCTTAATTTAGAAAACACAGGTTCAATGACTTAGGAGGATCTTTTCATCATTGACCTAATATAAAAAAATCAAGTCCATCAGTATCACCACCGATCTCCTGAAAAAATCATTAAGTATTGTGAATCTATTAGTCTCATTACAGCAGATAAAAATATCTAGCATTCTACTTTTCACTTAAAAGTGTGGATTGTATCACTGGCAACAGATATGCCTAATGCTCAAGTGTGAATGACCATCGTTTTTTTTTTTTTGGACATTGTTTCCATTTAAGATGATGGTCCAAGGGAAAACCTGTCTAGTTCAACAACCGTACAAAAGCTTCTTTCCAATAAATAATTGTATTTCTGGATGGCATCAGTGGTGATTTCTACATACTTTCCCTTTTGTCAATAGAACATTAAAAAGTAGGTACTTAGAGTCAAGATTTAATGTAATTTATGTTTTGTATTCTTTCATCAAAAATATTTTTAGAGAGCATATATTTAGGGCAACTTGAATCTATGTCTCCCAGTTGCAGTCTTCAAGTTCAGCCTAAATAAGCTCTCTATTTATTTACATTTTTTAAAAAATCCTTTTTTTTTTTTTTTTTTTTTTGAGATGGGATCTTGCTCTGTCACCCAGGCTGGAGTGCACTAGCACAATCTTGGCTAACTACAACCTCCACATCCCGGGTTCAAGCAATTCTTCCGCCAGCCTCCTGAGTAGCTGGAATTACAGGTGCTCACCACTATGCCCAGCTAATTTTTGTACGTTTAGTAGAGACAGGGTTTCAACATGTTGTCTAGGCTGGTCTCGAACTCCTGACCTGAGGTGATCCACCAGCCTCGGCCTCCCAAAGTGCTGGGATTACAGGGTAAACCACCATGCCCAGTCAAGAAAAGAACATTCTTAAATGAAACCGGCATTTTATTTTTCTGCAACTGCTTGGTGGGGAAAAATACAATGAGCACTAATACGGTTTGGTTCTACTTTCTTGATTTGTGCTAAACACCAGTATTTGATCCTTTATTTCACCGGTGTGAAAATATTAACTTAATGAAAAAGGTAAATAACATCTTAGTACTATTGGGAAAAGTTTTTGACAGATCCCCACCACCCCTGGAAGGGTCTCTATCTCAGGTGTTCACAGAACACCCTTTGAGAACTGCTGGTCTAGTTCTTCTGTCTTTCTCTCTAGAATGATTATTTCTTGCTTTTTCTATATCCTAAAACTTACAACACCTCTGTTTCCATCTTCATGCTTAAACTTATTTACTTAAATGAAGAGAATTTTTCAAGCTCATTTATCGAATCTACCTACCGACCAGTGCCTGCGTCCAAATAGTCTGCCTCCCCTCCCGTTTCTGTGGCTGAATTATCTATTCATGCTCTTGTCTCAGGGCATCTCCACCACTAAACTTTGATTCTGAGCTCAGGAGTTTGTGACCAGTCTTGACAACATGGTGAAACCTCATCTCTTCTAAAATACAGAAAAAATCTGCTGCTGCCAGATGGAGGTTATGCATTCTTCACTGTTGAGGATATCGTGGGCTTTTCCTATTTTTATTTTTAGTTTCACTAAAAAAAATGGGCACTAGATGGCTCTACAAAAGCGTATATATTCAGAATATTCCATTCAGCTGAAGAATTAGGAAGCATAAAATATTTTAGAACAAAAGAAAATTTAAGCATATTTTTTAGTTATGAGAATGTGAGTTGAAAACTATTACTAGCCATTAAGGAATAAATTACACACTTGTAAGTTTTTGAAGTGTTCTTTATTGTCAATAAATATTTATCAAACATGTACCAAATGTGCCAAGTACTAGGAGCAGTGCTGGAGCTGTGGTGATAAGAGAAACAAACACGGCCCTGTTGACATGGAATTTACTAGCAAAAAATTCCAAAAATAAACAAATAATTACAAATGATGAATTAAATAGTTCCAAGAATGCAAAGTTTTATGAAAAGATATAAGGTGCTCTCAGAACACGTAGCAGGATGTCTGACTTAGACTGGGTCAAGAAAGGCTCCTCTGAGGATGTGAGGCTCCAGTTGATGTCTGAAGAATGAATAGACTGACAAACAGCTACCTGAAAAGATGTGTGCTCTAGGCTGAGGAACAGCATAGTTAAGGTTCCCACCATGTGAGAGAGAACATGAGACTGAAAGAAGGCCAACCTTCCTGGAGTGGAGTGGGCAGAGAGAGAGTGGGACTTGGTGAGGCTTGTGAGGTTTACAGGGGCCAAATCATGAAGGTCTGGGATTTCACACTGAGTCCTCCAGGAGGTGGGAAGCTATGGAGTGTTTTAAGAACACTAGTCATGAATTTTTAAGTTTATGTTTTTATAGATAACTCTTGTCACCATGTGAAGTATGGATTGAATTTAATAAAATTTCAACTTTTCTAAAGTTGTCTAAATCACTGGATTAATGATGGTCACCAAAGAATAATTGAAATCAGTGTATAGAAGTAGTGGCTTTGAGGGTCTGGCTTAGAATATAGTCGGGGACATGGTAGTCCCCCAAATAAAATAATCAAAGGAAACTTTGGCAGAAAAAATATGTATTTTTTCCTCAAATATCTTAAATTTTGGGGATGTATCCATGTTATTATGGTTTGGCTCTGTGTCCCCACTCAAATCTCATTTTGAATTGTAATCCCCACGTGTGGAGGGAGGGAAGTGATTGGATTATAGGGGGTGGTTTCCCCTATGCTGTTCTCATGATAGTGGGTAAGTCTCACAAGTTCTGATGGTTTTACAAGTGGCAATTTTTCCTGTGCTGACTCTCTCTCTCCTGTCACCTTGTGAAGAAGGTACCTGCTTCCCTTTCTGCCCTGATCGTAAGTTTCTTAAAGCCTTCACAGCCATGCGGAACCGTGAGTCAATTAAATGTCATTTGTAAATTACCCAGTCTTGGATAATATCTTTATAGCAGTGTGAAAAAAGGACACACACACACACGCACACACACAGGACTATAACTAAATGCTTATAGTAAAATATGGCCTATGTTTCCAATTAAAGTTATTATTTTAATTTTTGATTGGATTTTTAGTTAAATGAAATTACTTTATTATTTTTAATTAAATAGGCATTACTTTATATTTAATTGATATTTGGTTTGGATTGTGTCATAAGATGTGAAAGGATTGAGAATGAGTTACAATGGCATAACTTTCCCTACTTTTCGTTATTTCTCATATATAATGTACAACATATAGTATTATTCTCCACTATGTGTTTTTACTAGTTTAACCTTAATCAGTTCAGTCTTCATTTGATCTAAAATTGAACAACTCAACTCAAGCCATAGGAACATACTATAGAATTTTTCTAGAAATTTTAGATTTGGAAAGAGTGTTACTGATCATCTTTTTTTTGGAATTTTACAGTGTGTTTTTATGGAATCTTAGGCAGTTCCTTTAGGGTGTCTATAAGTTGCCTGGGAAGGAGATGAGTTTCAAGCTGGCAATGCTCTGACTTTGCCTACTTTAACTAGAGAAACCCTGCTTATTGAAGCTTTTGTGCAACATTTCATTTGATGAGAACTTTATGTTGATATAAAATTGGAAATACTCTAATTTTGTTCAATATACTAATTCTCATGGGAGCACACTGAATACTAGCATTGTAAAAGATTTTCCCAGGTTCCAAATAAAAGAAACAGCACTTTCCCTTAGACATCTGGTGTAAGCAACTCACAAATTCCATTACAAACAAAGATAAGCTGGTGTGTAAATAAATTTGCATGACTTTTTAAAATGAGAAAGCTCAACCATTTCAATAAGAAATATAGAATTCCCAGAGTAAATAGAAATGAAAAGTTATACAATGTACAGATAAAGAAAAAAACATTGTTCTTATGTATGATGAAATCATTTTCTTGTTTTAAATTGTACTTCTTTGCTTAGGTCCATGTTTAAAGATAGTAGCATTTACTAAAGTCTTTTACAGTTAATAGATGTTCAAAAATTTTTTTCTGACCTTTTCTTAGAAGTATCTGGAAGGAGGCTACACAGGAATTAGCAGGAAAGAAGTGACAACAAATTTATCAGTTAAGAAGTGACCAAATAATTAACTGCAACCTCTATCTCGTGCACTATCACATTGTGAAGTGTTAAGTGACAACAGCAATGTAAGGATGTGGCTGCTGTCGGGGATACTTTCAGGTTATGAAGTCCTAAGAGTTCAAATGCTGGAATTAATAACAGTCCTAATAATTCAAATGCCCATTTTTCTAGGAGAAAATTAATTTGTTTTTTGTAGTTTCAAGAATCTGGTTCAGAGAATCATGAAAGACTAGTGGAAGCATCACTGTGAACAAGAGTAACAACTCCAATATTTAACTATCAATAGGATGAAGACTTAAAGCAATCAGAACAGTTGATGTCACTAAGGCTGGAACAGAGTTTTTGAGATTCTCTACTTAGTCAGATATTAAAAGTTGCCAGATCCTGGGTTTGCTAGGGAGAAGGGATAGGGGTTTAGGATAGTGACCATTAACCGAGTACTGTAGAAATATGCCAATATACTAATGTTACTGGTCCCTGTTATGGGAATAAACAGTCTTTCTCTTTGAAGAATGTTGACCTGGAAATTTATCTGGACCTACTGTATCTATTAAATCTCTTCTCTTGCCGTCTGTGCACTCATGCAAAATTTGATTGTGGATTTGCTCTTTAGATTCAGATATCACTCTGACTCATTATTTCATCTTTACCTCTCTCCCACATGAACTCATATTTTAGGCTTTGGTGACTCACCTATCTCTGCCATTCTTGGTGATTTATCTCAGTTTATTGCTTCTTGATCACTTTGCTGCATTTGTAAATTTTTCACAAATCAATTTTGGGAGCTCAAAGAATGCTATCACACTATACATGAGGTGGGGGAAATGTACAGAGTAAGTGCCTCTCAAAGTTAAAAGGGTAGGACTTCAGATGCAATTAATACATATACTCTAGTAAAATAGTCAAACAAATCTGGGAAATAATAAGTGGTTATGGATTTAGACATTTTCCCTGGGAAAACAAAGAAAGACTTGATAAACCTCCTGGCTTAAAGTTCAGTTAACTATTGCTTAATTAGTTTTTCTTAAAATTATAGTTATTGTGTTATTTTCAACCTTGCTTTCAGTCAATATTCCCCAACTTGCCTAATAATAAAATCGTGTATGATACTTCTTTAAAAATATTTATTTTTTAAAGCTCCCTTTCTGAAAAGAAAATATTTATTTTTTTAAAGCTCCCTTTCTGAAAAGAAATTTTTGTTACTGAGTGAGAATTTCCTAAAAGAGGACCTAGAATCTAGATGTTAAGAAGCAACCCAGTTAAATCTTATAAATAACCAATTTGGGAAACATTGTTCTGTTTTATAGATCATGTTGTTATAAGGCAATGTCCAAGAACAATCAGAGTGTTTAGTAGAATAACAATAAAAATATTTGTTTCTAAATCTATATAAGTAATATTAAAGCACTAAATACATTAGTGCTTTAATCTATATGTGCAAGAGCATAATATTACAGAAAAAAGTGTGAAAGACTTAGAAATGGACAGAAAATTGGATATGATCTAACACAACTTTCAGTTTATCTATTGTAGATATAAATTTATTTTATAACTTTATAAATAGTAGGATACTGGTAATGATAAAATGATTATTTTCCATAGAAAGGTAAACTATGTCTCATGTAAATGCAATTGATATTGATTATTCTGCATGTTTTAAGCAAATTTATTATTTCACACACACGCACACACACACACACACACACACACACACACACACTCTCTCTCTCTCTTTCTCACTCTGTGGATCATCCTAACATCTTACAGGTTTTCTCCAGAATCAATGAGTCAGGATGTCCTAGTCAGAGCAACCATGCAAGGGAAAGAAATAAAAGGCATCCAAGTGGGAAAAGAAGTCAAACTCTCTCTCTTCACTGATGATATGATTCTATACCTAGAAAATCATAAAGACTCCTCTAAAAAACTGCTAGAACTGATACATGATTTTAGAAAGGTTTCAGAATACAAAATTAACGTACAAAAAACACTGATGTATTTCTATACACCAGTAGTGTTAGGCTGAGAGTCAAATTAAGAACATAATTCCATTTACAATAGCCACAAAGAAAATGAAATACTTAGGAATATAGCTAACCAAAGAGGTGAAAGATCTCAACAAATAGAACTATAAAACACTGCAGAAAGAAATCAGAGCTGACACAAATAAATGGAAAAATATTCCATGCTTGTGGATTAAAAGAATCAATGTCATTAAAATGGCCGTACTGCTCAAATCAATTTACAGATTCACTGCTATTTGTAGCAAACTAACAATGTCATTCTTCACAGAATTAGAAAAAATAGTCTAAAATTCATGTGGAACCAAAGAAGAGACTGAATAGCCAAAGCAATTGTAGGCAAAAAGAAAAAAGTCAGAGGCATCACACTACATGGCTTAAAATTATACCATGAAATTATAGTAACTGAAATAGGATGAGACCAATGGAACAGAAGGAAACACAGAAATAAAACTGCACACTTACAACCATCTGATGTTTGACAAGGCTGACAAAAACAAGCAATGGGGAAAGGATTCCTTATTCAATAAACAGTGCTGGGATACCTGGCTAGCCGTATGTAGAAGAATGAAACCAGACCCTTGTCTTTCACCACATACAAAAATTAACTCAAGATGGATTAATGATTTAAATGTAAGACCCAAAACTGTAAAAATCCTAGAAGAAAACCTGGAAAATGCCTTTCTTGACACTGGCTTGGCAAATAATTTTTGACTAAAATCTTCTAAAGCAATTGCAACAAAAACAAAAATGGACAAGTGGGCCCTAGTTAAACTAAAAAGCTTCTGCACAGCAAAAGAAATTATTAATAGAGTACTTAGACAACCTACAGAATGGGGAAAATATTTACAAGCTATGCATCTGACAAAGGTCTAATATCCAGCCTCTGTAAGTAACTTAAATCAACAAGCAAAAAACCGCCCCCCAAAATGAGCAAAGGGCAAGAACAGACTTCTTAAAAGAGAACCTACAAGTGGCCAAGAAACATATGAAAAATGTTCAGCAGCGTTAATCATTAGAGAACTGCAAATCAAAACCACGATGAGATACCATCTCATATCAATCAGAGTGGCTATTTTTAAAAAGTCAAAAAATAACGGATGCTGGTAAGGTTGCAGAAAAAAGGAGATGCTTATACAGTGCTGGTGGGAATGCAATTTAGTCCAGCCATCATGGAAACAGTGTGCCAATTTCTCCAAAAACTTAAAAAGTCAAAAACTAACAGATGTTGGTGAGGCTGTGGAAAAAGGGGAATGCTTATATATGGTTGGTGGAAATATAAATTAGTTCAGCCATTGTGGAAAGCAATTTGAAGATTCTCCAAGAACTTAAAGCAAAGCTACCATTTGACTCAGCAATCTAATTACTGGGTTTATACCCAAAGGAATCTAGATCATTATACCAAAAAGACACAGGCATTCATATGTTCATCGTGGCACTATTCATCATAGCAAAGACATGGAATCAATCTAGGTGCCGATCAGTGATTGACTGGATAAAGAAAATGTGGTATATATGTATAAAATATATATATATATATATATATATATATATATATAATGAAATACTAGACAAACATAAAAAGGAATGAAATCATGTCCTTTGAAGCACATGGATGGAGTTGGAAGCTGTAATCCTAAGCAAACCAATGCAGGAACAGAAAACCAAATACCACATGTTCTCACTTATAAGTGGGAGATAAATATTGAGCACACATTAATATAAACATGGGAACAATAGACACCATGGACTACTGGAGAGGGAAGAGGTGGGGAGGGGGCCATGGGTTGAAAAACTACCCATTGGGTACTATGCTCATGACCTGGATGCAATGTAACAAACCTACACATGTACTCCCTATATATAAAATAAAAGTTGAAATTAAAAAAAAAAAAAAAAAGAACCAAGACACTCAATGAAGCAGACAGTAGAATGGTGATTGCCAGAGGGGAGGAGGGACAAATAGAGAGGTGTTGGTCAAAAGGTACAAAGGTCCAGTTTTATAAGATGAATAGTAAGTCCTAGATCTCTACTGTATGTCATGAAATACAACACAATACTTGATTGCATATCTAAAAATTTGTTAACAGAATGTGTCTTATGTTAAGCATTTAACACAAAAATACACAAAACATAATAAATGTACACAGAAATAAATAGATGAGAAGAAAAAAAGGAATTCATGAATCAAATACCTATGAGAAGTGCTCATTTAATATTTATATCACATTTATAATTATGCCCTCTTTAAAAAATTATCAGCAAACAGTATGTTATCCACATCTTTTGTATCCACCTAAGAAAGAACCAAGCAACCAGTTCTTATACTGCTTTTTCACTCAAAGAGTATACATAGTTCCTAGTTGAAATTAATCAACCACCCTAGAGTTTGCCTTTTAAAAAGTACATTGAGAGTTACATTTTTAGAGAAATTGAGAAAACAGTTTCTAGGGGCAGTGCCAATCTGGTGATTATCTACACTATACCCAACAACATGGGACATGACAGCTTTCACAGCAGGAGGATTACTGTTAAATTACTGCTTGGGAATCTACATTTGTGCTCTGACACTAGTCTCTGTTCCTTCCCTGGAAGAGAGAAACTCATAACGAGTGCCTCAGTCTGGGTTACCCAAGAGTAACTGATGCAATCCTGATTCCATATGGTTTAGTCTTTCATAGGTACTTTCTCCACATTATTTATAAATATAGGTCTTGAGTTTAGTAATGAAGGAGATCACATTGCCTGCTTCAATAACCCAGAATAGAAGCAGACACATAAACCTATTATGATATTAATAATAGAGGAATTTACAAGCTACACAGTAACCATGGAAACACAGCTGAATGATCAAGGAGTATCAGGAATTTTTAACAGAATATGTGACATTTAAACCTGATCATACTTTTTTCCTAGAATAAAATGTTTATTTAGTCTTTTAATTATTAAAGTAGTATGCAAATCCATTCTAGCCGTAGAAATGTCAAACATTAAAGCAAGGTCCTTAAGAATGAATTAGGGAGGTGGATCTAGAAGGAGCAGTACATGCCAGTGAGTGAAAAAGCACAAGGAAAACAGAGGTGTAGGACAGCATGGCGTCTTTGGGGAATGTGAATAAGTAGTTCAGTGCAACTGGGACATGGGATATTATGGGGAGTGATTTACATGAAATTGCAAAGAAGCCTAGGTCAGGGTTGTAAAGAGCTATGTTTAGATGTTTAGATTTTCCCCTTTGGCTGTGGGGAACCATTAAACATTTTAGGCACAGAAGTAACTCAATTGGATCTTTATTAGAAAGATCACATTGGGAATGAACTAGGGTGGGAAGGGTCTGAAATCAGAGAGAAAGAAACACAGAATTTTATCTGCATAGTTTATTTGAAATCTCACGCAAGTGTAGGCACTTCCAAAGTACAGATTTGTTCATTTGTTGACAGAATTTGCATATTCTCCAATTGTACATTTTAGTATCTAACAGGAACTTTCCCCCAAACAGATTCAGTTCTTTCCTGTTTTGAATTATTGGCAGGCTTGTGAGCTGAAATGTAATGATGTACGCATGACAAGTTAAAGAGAGGTATACAGGGTCATTGTTAAGAGCATGAGCTCTTAGAATCTGCAGCCTGAATTCAAATCCTGTCTCTATCCCACCCAGTTGTACATTATTGAGCAAGTTACTTTACCTGAGACTCAGCATTCTGATATTTGAAGTTGGGTAGTTATGGTACCTATATCATAGAGTTATAAAGCACTTAATACAGGATTTGGATCATAGTAAGCTCAAAATAAATGTTAGCTTAAAAAGTAAAAGCATAATGGAACCATAAAGCTGATACATAAAATCATGCATCACTTAATGGTGAGAATACATTCTGAGAAATGCAGTTAGGTGATTTTGTCGTTTTTCAAACATCATAGAGTGTGCTTACACAATCCTAGATGGTATAGCCTACTATACACCTAGGCTATATAGTAGAGCCTATTGCTCCTGGGCTACAAGCTTGTACAGCATATTACTGAATATTGTAGGCAATTGTAACAGGATGGAATTTGTATATCTAAACACAGGAAAGATAAAACAAAAATATTGCATTTAATCTTATGGAACCACCAACTTATATGTTGTCTACCATTGACTGAAATTTGTTATGTGGTACAAGACTGTAAATGCACATATTAGATCTAATATTATTAGTACTGAGCAAAAAATTGTGGTTAGCTATTTCAAAATTTATTTCTTAATGAATTTTATTCCTTGACATCAATTGATTTGCCATTCGTTCCCACCCTTTGTCATTGTGCACAGCACACTGTGCATATAAACATAACCCTGGTGGTTACATTGAATTGTCAGCTTCCATCCCTCCAGTGCTGGACCGTTACTCTTCCTTTACCATTTAAACAATAACACCTTGAACTCTTCCCTCTCTACCGCAGTGAGATACCCAACATCTCTCTCACGAGAATGCCTCTATGGTCCTCTCTAACTTCTGTTTTTACCTCCCCTGAGTTGGTTATACTCACATCTTGTTCTCTGTTCCTGATCTCTTCTCTCCACTCAAGCCAGCCCCAAATGGTACAGTACTTTTTCTTTCATTCCCTGCAAACACTACTCACATGAGACATTTGTATATATTAGACTTTTTATTGGCTGAGGATTTGGACGGATTTGCTGTATTATGGGAAAATGTGTTAGATTATCTAAAATTGGATATCTCACATTTTTTCTACATAAAAGTTTCTCTTCTCACTACAGAGAATTTCTCAACAGCTTACTTTATGCCTGAGTCTTCTGCTTTCCTGCCTTGGAGCTGTCCCACTCTCTCCAAAGACTCCCTATTCATTAATGTCCTCCTCACACAGGGCCCAGAGCTCAACCTTTCTCCAACTCTATTATGCAAAACAATTCTATTTTCTCTATGCCTGTCTTAGCCTATTTGTCCATGTCCTGAGGGCTTTCGTTTTGAACAAATGTGTTCTTTCTAAGCAAGTGCTGCCAGCTTTAAAATAATATTCCTCCTCTACCATGAACTCAAAGATAAGTAAGCTATAAGTTTTGCTTTTGTAGCCACCATCTTATATGTTGTCCACCACTGACTGAAATTTGTTATGTGGTACAAAACTGTGAATGTACATATTAGATCTAATATTATTAGTACTGAGCAAACAATTGTGGTTAGCTATTTCAAAATTTATTTCTTAAAGAATTTTATTCCTTGACATCAAGGAGCATTGATTCTCAACAGAATGATCCTTTTAAATTGTGAGTCAGTTCACTTCAGCCCTCTGCCATGGCTTCCAGACTCACTCAGAGCAACAGCCAATGTCTTTTCAATGTCTGCAGGACTTCAAGGTGCTGCTTGGTCATCTCTCTGACTCTATATTGTCCTACTCTCCTCCCTTCATTTTTCTCCAACAGCGCTGGCCTCTTTCTTATGCCTTGAACCCAAAGCCTATCAGCCACGTATTCACCAAACATCTTTCTACCTCAGGGCCTGCATTCTTGTTATTCCTTCCCCATGGAAAGCTCTTCACTCAGGTATCAAATGATTTAAAACTTCACTGCCTTTGAGTTCTTGTCTGATGGCCATTCATAAAATAGTCAGAATTTAAAAATCTCTCCTTCACTGAGAAATCACAGCTTTCCATATTACATATTTACTTACATATTTGATTATTGTCTGCCTCCATCCACTAGAAAGTAGACTGTTTACTGTTTGTTTACTGCCATATCTCAGCAATATATCAGGCACATAGGAGATGCTCAATACATTTTTGATGATTGAATCAATACATGCAGAAATAATGGTAGACATTAGGTGCTTGAGGGGCACAAAGAGGTGACTTTTGTTTGGAGGGATTGGGGAAAACTTCATAGAGAAGAAAAAATAAACTAGATGAGCAAGAAGCCAGGATAAGGAGAGCTTTTATGAGACAGAGGCAGCATGATGTGTAAAGACATGAAAGAATGAGGTGCTTTTAGGAATCAAAAGACTTTTAATATTGCCAAACTGTAAGTTCTGTGTGTGTACACAGGGTAGCTTTGCTCCAAGTATTGGCCACAGACCTGGTGCACTGGTGCAGATTTGTGGATAAGCTAATGGAAGCTTCAGGGCCTCTCAACTGGGTAATCTGATGAGAAGCTCTATCGATGTGTTTAGAAGGTTATGTTTTTGTAAAATTTGCCACAGTAAAATATTTTAATCACAATTGGCTAAAAGAGCTATCTCTTTCCACTCTGACTCAGCTCTGTTACACTTCTCATGTGAGGTAGTGTTGGAATGGTCACAGGTAATTTTGGGAATGTGACCTGGGATTCTTTTAATTTGACTTTAGTGGAATATTACATGGTTCATAGTCACTTCCATGTATAAATTTTCACTGGTATCTCTGAATAACTTCCACAAAAGCTATCATCCATTGCATCAACTCACTGATACCAAGACATGAAGATGCAGGGCCTGGAATCATACTGAGATAGGAATGTGTCCTTGGTGTCCAACACCAGAAGAAGGAAAGGAGTAGGAGGAGCAAGTGAGGGATGTTCAGGGCCAGAAACTAGACTGCAGAAAATTCTTCAAAATGTTCTAGTTAATATATAAAAGAAATGTGACATTTTTCTCAATTTGAAAACACTCTTCGCAATCTATATGTATCACCTACTAGAAGCCTAAACAAACTCCCTAGCTTGCCCAAAGTAAAATCTCGACAAGTGGCTGAAATCCATTTCAGCCTTGGGCCTCCGTGGCTCCCATGTCTTCCCTCGCCCCACCATGTTTATCTCTGTCCACGCTGACTCACCCCAAACCTCCAGACATGGATCAAATGCTAAATTAGATAGCTCGATGATACAACCTGGACTGTGGAGACTCACAGCCCAGCAGGATGGAATCTGGTCAATGAGAAGTGGGAGGAAGAAAGAAACCAAGCAGATAAATTCCCTCTCTTTTTTCTTTCTTATAAGGTATGGTTTTTTTTTTTTTTTTTTTGCAACCGTTCAGAAAGTCCTCCTTGCTGAACTAGTGCACTGCTGAGAGATGTGATGTGTTTCTTCTCAGTTTGTTGTAAAATGCTGGCCAGCAGGGTTATGTAGCGTGTTGTTTCAAGTCTTTCCTTGCCTCGCTGCTCTTTTTGTTGTTGTTCATCCTCACCTTTCCTAGCTTGTACCTTCTAACAAAAGTGTCAACCCTTCAATCCTTGCTCGGGCTTTTGCTCATGGGAACACATCTGTTACGAAGAATGATCTACGGCAGTACCAGTAAGAAAGGGAAGGACATGAGAGATGTAAGGCAAGTTAATACTGGAGGAAGCGGAGGTAGGATGAATGGACGATTCCTAGGTTTCCAGCTTAGGCATTGAGTGAATCATGGTGCTGAACAGGTAATACAGTAGAATGGGTTTTAAAATAAATAATAAATTTGGTTTCAGACTAGTTGAATTTTATATGTCCTGGATAAAGAAGTAGTAGTTGGAGAGGACTTAACTCTGGAATAGACAATAAAGTGAAAAGTTAAGTTGGTTAATCCTTAGGGAATGCAAATCCAGGCCTTTATTGGCCAAATTATTGGCCAAATATGCAAAGAATTAGGAAAACAAAATTTTCCCAGGAGGGAGTAGACAACTGTGACAAACGGCATGGAATTTTCATGAAACAGGAAGCTTACAAAGCAACAATGTCACAAGTGATAATTAGGACTTAATAATAGGGATGTCACAAGAGGTCTTACGAGAGAAGGTCCTATGAAGTGACCTGCAATGAAGCCAGACAGATGGGATTCAGGAGTGAAAGATCACTTGCACTGCAAGAGCCATTCCTTTGCTTTCTCAGTTTATGCTCCTGGGTTGCTGAGCACAAACCTGTGCAGAGGAGACCCCGATGACTGATATTGCAGATTCCTCTTGTCTAATAAAATGGTCCATGACTTTTGATCAGCAATCTATTTATCCATTTCTGATGAACTCCTGCTAAGTTTCCTCATAAAAACTATCATAAAATTTTGTCCTTAATCTCAATAAGATACAAATTCACACAACAGCAGCAACACTCCATTGATACACAATTATGGTTCCTAATCATCCCTGTTTGCCCTGGACCAAGGGATTTCCTGGGAAACAGACTTTCAGGGCTAAAATTGGGAAAGTACTATGTAAGCTGGGATAAGAGAGTCACCCCACATAGTCCCATCTTATTTGTTGAGAATAAGAATCTAAGTGACAGCTTATGGGACCTTATCGTTTCTCTGCCATAAAATTATTCTTTGGTTTCCCTATCTTCTGATCTTATTCCTATATGAGAAGAATATTTTTTTCTCCTTTCCAAATATAAATCCTACAGTTGTGTCCTGATCCATTGACCCTTGTCTTTGGAATTTTGTCTCTTCAAGTGACATCTCCTTTTTTGTTATTTTAAATGTTTCCCTTTCTCCAAACTTCTTTATTCCACCTATAAACTCACTTGTCTCTTCCCAGTTAAGGAAAAACAACTTCACTTGACGTTTTCCCTCTTAAGTTACCATCTTATCACTCTCCTCCCCTAGAATATCAAATTTCTTTCTGTCTCTCTCTCTCGCCCTTCCTTCCTTGCTTCCTTCCTTCCTTCTTTCCCTTCTTCCTTCCTTTTTTCCATCCTTCCTTCCTTCCTTCCTTCCTTTCTTCCGTCTTTCCTTCCTTCCTTCCTCCCTCCCTCCTTCCCTCCTTCTTTCCTTCCTTCTTGCTTTTCAGACAGGGTATCACTCTGTTGAACAGGCTTTTGTTTAGTGGTATAAACATCGCTCACTGCAGTCAGCTTTCTGGGCTCAAGCCATCCTCCAACCTCAGCCTCCTGAATAGCTGGGACTATGGATGCCTACCACCACGCCTGACTAATTTTTAAATTTTTTGTAGAGAAAGGGTCTTCCTATACTGCCCAGGCTGGTCTCAAACTGCTGGGCTCAAGTGATCCTTCTGCTTTGTCCTCCCAAAGTGCTGGGATTATAGGCATGAGCAACCACACTCAGGCAAATATATTAAATTTCTTGAGAGTAGGGACTGTGAACTCTGCGTAAACTCATGAGCTAGTCTTTTTTTCCTGCCTTTCCCCCCAGAATTTCACAAAAGCAGTTCTCTTAACATCAGCAAGTGTTATTTTTTATTCGTTCACTCCTTCAGATTCTGTAATGAATTTTCCTGTATTGATTTTTCTTCTTGAAATGCTTTTCTCTCTTGGCTTCTATGACACAGCCCCATTCTGGTAATCCCTTTTGCTCTAATACTTTTGTTTTTTCTACTGAGTTATTTTTCTCTTTCCATTCTCTAAAATTTGGCATCCTTCAGTGGTTTGCACTTACTCTTATCTCTATTTTACTAGTTGGCCACTGTATCTATTTTTGTTAGCTTAACAATTATTTCAAAGATAGTTCTAAACCCCATGTCTTTGTTTCTAGATACTCCCTTGAGACTGGTGCCTTTATTTCCAGCTACAGTTTATATATCTTAAACTAGAAATACTTCTGAACTCCACCTTACCCTGTCCAATTTTGAGATATTCTTCCACTCCCCCTCCCCACCACCAAAACTTCCTTTTTCTGAATCATTTTTTAAATAGCTCACCTGTTTTTTTGTGTTCATCTGTGCTCAAAAGCCCAAGATAACATTTCTCCATCATAAGGAGTTTCTTTGTTCTAACAAAAATTTAATCAATTGTTAAACTCTGCGGAGTCTAAATCAGACATATCTCTTGCATATGTTTCTTTTATCTGGTCTTCTTGCTACCACCACCCTAGGTGGTATTTTCTTACACCCTAGCCAGTATGCTTCTTTCTGATCTCCCACCACCTTTCCATTCTGTGCTCTGCTTGCTTATACTGACCTTCAAGCTTCTTTAAAATATGACCTACAACTACTTTTTAAAAAGCCCTTCCTCCTAGTAGTCCCCTGAGCACATCTGTGCTCCACTGCAAGTGGTTTGTAGCCATTCCTGAAATATCTTCTATGATGAATCATTGCATTGCTCTTTGCCCATGATTTTCTCTCCATCCAGAATGACACTGTCTCATTGTAGACAACAAATCCATGTCGATGTTCTTCCTCTGGTATCTTCCAAATGCCTCAGGCATTTGTGGCCTTCTAGTTAATTATTAACTACAACTTTCTTTTGTTATCCTCTTACAGGATGGACCATAGGATGTCATCATGAGATCAAAATCTCAGACTAGATGGGTATGGTGGCTCATGCCTATAATCCCAGCACTTAGGGAGGGAGAAGCAGGAGGATCGCTTGAGCCCAGCAGTTTGAGACTAGCCTGGGCAAGATAGATCCCATTCTCCACAAAAAAGAAAAAAATCCCCTCAAAATTCCCAGACTGCTTAGATACTTTCAAAATCTCTTTAAAGTGATTTGTGTTCAGTTGATGCTCAATAAAATGTTTATTGAAATATACTTACTTATTTTAGTTTCATATGTTTGAGGCCCAAAATATTATTTCAAAAGCTTTTGGAATTGCATTAATTGCTTTGTTGATTAGAAGGGCAAAAACAGCCAATATGGTTTGGCTGTGTCCCCACCCAAATCTCCAGTTGAATTGTATCTCTCAGAATTCACATGTGATGTGGGAGAAACCCAAGGGGAGGTAATTGAATCATGGGTGCCAGTCTTTCCCATGCTATTCTCATGGCAGTGATTAAGTCTCATGAGATCTGATGGGTTTATCAGGGGTTTCCGCTTTAGCTTCTTCCTCATTTTCTCTTGCCGCTGCCATGTAAAAAGTGCCTTATATCTCCTGCCATGATTCTGAGGCCTCCCCAGCCATGTGGAACTGAAAGCCCAATTAAACCTCTTTTTATTCCAAGTCTTGGATATGTCTTTATTAGCAACATGAAAATGAACTAATACAGTGAATTGGTACCAGCAGAGTGGAATGTTGCTGAAAAGAACCTGAAAATGTGGAAGGAATTTTGGAACTGGGTAACATCCAGAGGTTGGAACAGTTTGGAGGGCTCAGAAGAAGACAAGAAAATGTGGGAAAAATTGGAACCTCCTAGAGACTTGTTGAATGGTTTTGACAAAAATGCTGATAGTGATATGAACAATTAATGTTCAGACTGAGGTGGTCTCAGACGGAGATGAGGAACTTGTTGGGAACTGGAGCAAAGGTGACTCTTATATGTTTTAGCAAAGAGACTGGTGGCATTTTGCCCCTGCCCTAGAGATTTGTGGTACTTTGAACTTGATAGAGATGACTTAGGGTACCTTGCAGAATAAATTTCTAAGCAGCAAAGCATTCAAAAGGTGACTTTGGTGCTGTTAAAAGCATTCCATTTAAAAGGTAAACAGCATAAAAGTTCAGAAAATTTGCAGCTTGATGATGCAGTAGAAAAGAAAAACCCATTTTCTGAGGAGAAATTCAAGCCAGCTGTAGAAACTTGCATAAGTAGCAAGGAACCTAATGTTAATCCCCAAGACCATGGGGAAAATGTGTCTAGGCCATTGCAGAGACCTTCATGGCAGCCCCTTCCATCATAGGTCAGGAGGCCCAGGAGGAAAAAGTGGTTTACTGGGTGGGCCCAGGGTCCTGTGCTGTGTGCAGCCTAGGGACTTAGCGCTCTGTGTCCCAGCAGCTCCAGCTGTGACTGAAAGGGGCCAACGTAGAGCTCGGGCTGTGGCTTCAGAGGGTGGAAGCCCCAAGCCTTGGCAGCTTCCACATGATGTTAAGCCTGCTGGTGCACAGAAGAATTGGGAATTGGGAATCTCCACCTAGATTTCAGGAGATATATAGAAATGCCTGGATGCCCAAGCAAACGTTTGCTGCAGGGATGGGGCCCTCTGCTCGAGTAGTACAGAAGGGAAATGTGGTGTTGGAGCCTCCACACAGTCTCTACTGGGGCATCACCTAGTGGAGCTGTGAGAAGACAGCCACCATCCTCTAGCCCCTAGAATGGTAGATCCACCCATGGTTTGCACCATTTGCCTGGAAAAGCCACAAACACTCAATGTCAGCCCATGACAGCAGCCGGGAAGGAGACGGTACCCTACAAAGCCACAAGGGTGGAGCTAGTCAAGATGATGGGAACCCACCTTTTGCATCAGCATGACCTGGATGTGAAACCTGGAGTCAAAGGAGATTGTTTTGGAGCTTTGATTGCCCCACTGGATTTTGGACTTGCGCGAGGCCTGTAACCCCTTTGTTTTGGCTAATTTCTCCCATATGGAATGGCTGTACTCCCATTGTATCTAGGAAGTAACTCACTTGCTTTTGTTTTTACAGGCTCATAGGCTGAAGGGACTTGCCTCATATCAGTTGAGACTTTGGACTGTGGACTTTTGGGTTAATGCTGAAATGAGTTAATACTTTGGGGGACTGTTGGGAAAACATGATTGGTTTTGAAATGTGAGGACATGGGATTTGGAGGGCCAGGGGAGAAATTGTATGGTTTGGTTGTGTCCCCACACAAATCTCAACTTGAATTGTATCGCCCAGAATTCCCATGTGTTGTAGGAGGGACCCGGGGGAGGTAATTAAGTCAGGGCTGGTCTTTCCTATGCTTTTCTTTTCTTTTTTTTTTTTTCCCAATTATTATTATTATTTTTTATTGCATTTTAGGTTTTGGGGTACATGTGAAGAACATACAATATTGTTGCATAGGTACACACGTGGCAGTGTAATTTGTTGCCTTCCTCCCCTTCACCTATATCTGGCATTTCTCCCCATGCTATC
>CAUYQU010075754.1:0-42119 GCA_963574635.1 Cheracebus regulus | reverse complement strand
AAAAGAGGTTTTTAATACCCATTTTTAGACTGTATTCTAGCCTGGGCAATAAAACAAGAATCCCATTCTCTCTCCCTCTTTCTCTTCCTCTTTCTTTCTCTCTTTCATACTTTTTTTTCATTCTTTTGCTGTTTCTTTCTTTCTCTTTTTCTCTCTTTTTCTAAAATCTCTTCCTCTTTCTCTCTTTAATTTTTCTTTCTTTCTTTTGCTGTTTCTTTCTCCTTCTCTCTCTTTTCCTAAAATCTCTTCCTCTTTCTTTCTTTCATTCTTTTTTTCTTTCTTTTGCTGTTTCTTTTTCTCCTTCTCTCTCTTTTTCTAAAATGTCTTCCTCTTTCTCTCTAAAAAAAAAAAAAAAAAACAACAACAAGAAACTGAAACTATAAAACCAACCAAATGGGGACTCCTAGAAATGACAAATATAACACATGAAATAAAAACATCACTGGATGATTTTTAAAGCAAATCAGATACAGTAGAAAAAAAGATCACACAGGACATAGAACTATCTAAACTAGAGAGAAAAAAGACTGAGCTATGTGACAATAGAAAATGTTCTGTATTAAGTACAACTGGAATCAGAAAATAGAAGAGAAATAGACTGAGGCAGAAAAAACTTTTCGAAGAAGCAATGGCCACAATTTTTCCAAATTTGGGGGGAAATATAAACTCACAGATTCAAGAAACTAAATGAATATCAAGCAGGATAAGAAACCATACCAAGAAGAGTTCCTGACCTGCCTGTGCAACACAGTGATACAGGACGTAGAAACAGATAGTTTAAGGATAAGAAAGTCCTCAGTAAGGTTTCCTTTTAATGAAAAAGCAGCCCCAAAATAACTTCTTTTCTAACAAAAAGCCTGACAAATTAAGCTGCAGGCATAGATAAGCAAGCTGGAAGCTTGCAAAGGTAAATGCCGGCAGCTGTGCCAATAGGGAAAACAGGCTACCTGGAGGACAGGCATGTTCAACATGGAGGTTCCCTCTCCCCTTTTCTTTGTCACCACGTGTGCAGTAAAAAGGGAAGCAACAAGGCGCCAGCCAGGTAGCAACACCATCTGTATAATAAAAGGTTAGGGTGGGATAGCCAGCTTCTTCATGTGCCATGTGAACAGCACACCTGGTCCAACCAATCTCTGAGGCCCTATGTAAATCAGGCACCTCCTCCTCAAGCTTGTCTATAAAACCCCATTCATTTCTCCATGAAACCAGAAGGCCCACTCGGGCACCCCTCCTTTTCTGCACGTAAGAGCTAGTCTCTTTTCTCTTTCTTTTGACTTTTAAACCTCTGGTCTTAAACTCACTCCTTGTGGGTGTCCACGTCCTTGGTTTCCTTGGCATGAGGCAACAAGCCCCGGGTATTTACCCCAGACAACTACATCACTTCAACAGTCAGACTCAGTCTCTAAAAAAATTTTTAAAAGTAGCTGAGCATGGTAGCATATCTGTAGTCCCAGCCACTCAGGAGGCTGGAGTGGTAGAATCACTTGAGCCTACATTGAGCTGGGATCATGCCACTGCACTCCAGGCTGGGCAACCGAGTGAGACAAAAAAAAAGAAAAGAAGAAAAGAAAGAAGAAAGAAAAGAAAAGAAAAGAGAAAGAAAGAAAGAAAAAGGAAGGGAAGGGAAGGGAAGGGAAGGGAAGGAAGGAAGGAAGGAAGGGAGAAAAGAAAAAAAAGAACCAAAAAAAAAAAAAATACCAGGGCATATTATAACAAAATTACTTAAAACCATGATATATATATATATAGTAGAAAAGAAAAAATAAAGATCAGATACAGTTTAAAAAAAGTGTGTTCTCTGCTGATCAAAAACAATCTATCAAAGCAATTAAAAAAAAAGAATAACATGTTTAAAAGATGAAAGAAAAAAATGTCATAACAGAACTCTGCATCCATTAAAAATTTCATTCAAAAATAAAGGTTAAATAGACATTTTCAGGCAAATAAATGCTAAGAAAACCTATTGCCAGTAGACCTCAACTATTAAAAACATTAAAGGAGGTTATTCAGGTGAAAGAAAACAACTACACATAAAAATTCAGAACTACAAGAAGTAGCAAAGAACATAACGAATAGTTTCTTAAATTTTTTAAAAGATAACTGAATGACTGGAACAAAATGTAAAATATCGTGGGATCTGTAATATGAAGAAGTAAAATATATGATAACAACACAAAAGGCATAAGGAAGGAAGACGGAAGCATA
Source organism: Cheracebus regulus (assembly GCA_963574635.1). NCBI lineage: Eukaryota > Metazoa > Chordata > Mammalia > Primates > Pitheciidae > Cheracebus > Cheracebus regulus. The sequence goes on along the minus strand of CAUYQU010075754.1, from coordinate 39,914 downwards.
TTGTTATAAGGTTCTACAATTGTAATTGAAATACTATAAAATTATTTGAAGGCATACTGTGAGGGTTAAAAAATACATATTTGAAACTGAGCAAGCACTAAAAATAAAAAGTGGTAGAGGTAATAAATCAAATAAGAAACAAATGTCCAGACTAGGTGAAAAAAAGGAGATTCAATTATATAATTACAATAGTTAACACACTAAGGAGACACAGTTAAAGTTTAAAAGGAAAAGAAATGAGAAAGACATTATGCAAAAAATAAATTTTAAAAAATAGAAATAGTGCTACTAGTATTACACAGAGTGGGTTTTAGGATAAAGAGAATTAGAAGAAGATATGAAGAAGGAAAATTGATCATGGGAAAGGGATCCATTTCTCAAGACTATATGCTTCTAAATTTGTGTACATCTAACAACAATGTTTCTAAATTTGAAGAAAAAGCCTGAAGGGAGAAACTTTTTAAAACATAATGAAGGTTGAAAATATGGACATTCTTTTTAAAGAAACAAACAAAACAGTATCAGATAGACAATATTATAGATTGACCATTACTAAAGATTCTAACACTATTCTAACCACATAGGCCTAACTGACATTGAAAGTACACCTATAATAAGCACAATATAAGTGCATTTCAAGCAAATAAGCAGTATTGACCAAGGCAGACCAGATGCTGAGAAACACAACAAATCTTAATATTTTTAAAGGGAATGAAATTATACCCAGTATCTTCTCAAACCACAGAAAATTAACTACTTAAGGACAAAAAGATATCTGGAAAGTCCAAATATTTGGAAATTCAGCAAAACACTTCTAAGTAATCAATAGGTGAAAGAAATTGAAAGTCAAATTAGAAATATTTCAAACTATATAAACATAAAAATACAACATTAAAATATGTTGAATATAGGTTAAGTAGGTATTAGAGGAAAAGTGATAGCTATAATTACATATATTATAAAAAGAGGGCTTTCAAATCAGTACTCTCAGAGGCCAACTTAAGAAATCAAGAAAAAAGAAAAAATATGAAGTAAATACAAGTAAAAAATAAAGAACACAAATGAAATAAAATCAACAAAAATCAAATGCAGTAAAAATTCAGTATTTCAAAAGATTAACAAAATTGTTAAATTCTTGGCCAGAGATCGGGGAGAACAAAGAAAAAAAATTAATATTTCACTAATGAAAGAGAAGATGTCACTAAAAATTATACAGGAATTAAAAGAAAAATAATGAAATTTTCTTCAATGCAAGAGCAAACAATCTTTCTAATTCAATGCAAGCACAAGACTGAATTATTCTTCTTTCCTGATTGCTCTGGCTAGGACTTCTAGTACTGTGTGGAATAGGAGTGGTGAGAGTGGGCATACTTGTCATGTTTTAAAATTGAATGTTTTCAGTGCAAGGACACAATCTTCCTAATTCAATGCAAGCACAAGACTGAATCAGGAAGAGATTGAAATCATGAATAAAGCAGTAACAATGCAGAAATTGAATTAGTAATAAAGAAACTACAAAAAAAAAAAAAACTCTTGACCAGATAGATTCACCAGACATACAAAGAAATGATACCAATCCTACAGAAACTACTCCAAATAAGCTAGAGATGAGGGACTTCCCCCTAACTCATTCTATGAAGCCAACATCAGACTGATCCCAGAATCTGGCAGAGACACAATGAAAAAAAAACTTTAGACATACATCCCTCATGAACACAGAAGCAAAAATCCTCAACAAAATCCTAGCAAATAAAATCCAGCAGCACATTAAAAAGTTAATACACCACAAATCAAATAAGCTTTATTCCTGAGATGTAAGGCTGGTTCAACCAGCAAATCAATAAATGTAATTTATTTATTGATAAACAAAATCAAAAGCAAAATCAATATAACCATCTAAATAGATGCATAGGAAGCTTTTGATAAAATTCAACATCCCTTCATGATGAAAACTTTCAATAGATTAGGCATCAAAGAAACGTAACTCAAAATAAGGACGGCACGACGGCTCTTGTGAGCCTATAATCCCAGTACTTTGGAAAGCTGAGGCAGGCAGATTACTTGAGGTCAGGAGTTCGAGAACAGCCTAGTGAACTGGTGAAACCGTCTCTGCTTAAAAATAAAACATTTTTTAAAAATTAAAAAATTGCCACCACACTTGGCAATTTTTAAATTTTTTATTTTTTACTCGGGAGGCTGAGGCAGCAAATCATGTGAACCTGGGAGGCAGAGGTTTCAGTGAGCCGAGATCATGCCACTACGCTCCAGCCTGGATGATAGAGTGAGATTCTGTCTCAAAAAATATATAAAAATAATAGTGATAAAAATAAGAGCCTTCTATGACAAACCCACAGCCAACATCATACTGAAGGGACAAAATCCATTCTGCTTGGATCTGGAACAAGACAAGGATGCCCACTCTCACCACTCCTATTCAACACAGAATTAGAAGTCCTAGCCAGAGAAATCAGGAAAGAGAAACCAATAAAAGGCATTCAAATAGGAAAAGAAATAAAACTATTTCTCTTTGCTGACAATATGATTCTACACATAGGAAATCATAAAGACTCTGCCAAAAGGCTCCTAGAATTGATAAATGACATTAGTAAAGTTTCAGAATACAAAATCAATGAACAGAAATTGATAGCATTGCTATATGCCAACAACATCCAGGCTGAGAGTCAAATCAAGAACACAATCCCATTCACAATAGCCACACAAAAAAATGAAATACCTAAGAATACAGGTGACCAAGGAGGAGAAAGACTTCTAAAAGAACAACTACAAAACTGCTGAAAAAATTACAAATTACACAAACAAATGGAAAAACGTTCCATGCTCACGGATTGGAAAAGTTAACATAGTAAAAATGGCTGTACAACCCAAAGCAATTTACAGATTTAATGTTATTTCTATCAAACTTAATATCAATATCAACTTTAAATGTAAATGAGAATAATGCCCCCAATTAAAAGGTGGATAAAGAAGCAAGACCCAATCATATGCTGTCTTCAACAGACCCATCTCACAAGCAGTGATAGTCACAGGTTCAGAGTAAAGGGATGGAGAAAAATCTACCAAAGAGGAAACAGAAAAAAGCAAGGGTTGCTACTGTAATTCCAGGAAGAAGTAGATTTTAAATTCATAACAAGCAAAAAAGACAAAGAGCATTACATAATAGTAAAGGGTTCAATACAACAAGAAGACCTAACTATACTAAATATGTAGGCACCAAACACAGGAGCACACAGATTCATAAAACAAGTTCTTAGAAACCTATGAAAAGACTTAGATAACCATACAATAATAGTGGGAGACTTCAATACCCCCCTTGACAGCATTAAACAGACTACTGAGGGAGAAAACTAACAATGATATTCAAGACCTGAACTTGACACTTCGTTAAATGGACTAATGACATCTAGAGAACTCTCCAACCCAAAACAACATAATACACATTCTTCTCATCTGCACAAGGCACAGGGTCTAAAATCACCCACACAGTGAGCCACAAAACAATTCTCAGCAAATTCAAAAACACAAAATCATACTAGGATCTCAGACCACAGCACCACAAAAATAAATATCAATTCTAAGAAGAGTGCTTAAAACCATATAATGAAATGGAAATTAAACAACCTGTTCCAAAATGACTTTGGAGTAAACAATAAAATTAAAGCACAAATTAAGAAATTCTTTGTAACTCATGAGAAAAAAGATACGACATACTAGAATATCTGGGACACAGCTAAAGCAGTGTTAAGCGGTGAGTTTATAGTGCTAAACTACCACATCAAAATGTTAAAAAGATCTCAAATTAACAGCCTAACATCACACCCAAATGAACTAGAGAAAGAGGAACCCAACCCCAAAGCTAGTGGGAGACAAGAAATAACCAAAATCAGAGCTCAACTGAAGAAATCTGTAATGAGAAAAAAACATGCAAACAACCAACAAATCCAAGAGCTGATTTTTTTTGACAAAGATGAACAGACCATTAGCTAGGCTAATAAAGAAAACAAGACATAAGATCCAAATAAGCACAATCAGAAATGTCAAAGGGAACATTACTACCAGTTCTACAGAAATGTAAAAACAACCCTCAGAGACTATTACAAACACCTCTATGCACACAAACTAGAAAATCTAGAAGGAAGTGATAAATTCCTAAAACAAACAACCTTTTGAGATTGAATGAGGAAGAAATTGTAATGCTAAACAGCCCAATAACTAGGATTGAAACTGAATCAGTAATAAAAAGCCTATCATCCAGAAAAAGCCCAGGACCAGATTCAGAGCCAGATTCCACCAAATGTATAAAGAAGAGCTGGTACCATTCTTACTGAAACTATTCCAGAACATTGAGGAAGAGGGATTCTTTAACTCATTCTATATGCCAAGCATCATTCTGATATCAAAATCTGGCAGAGACACAACAACAACGGAAAAAAAAAAAAAAAGAAAGAAAGAAAAAAGAACACAGGCCATTATCCATGATGAAAAAAAAAAAATCCTCAAGAAAATACTAGCAAACCAAACCCAGCAGCACATTAAAAAGCTAACCCACCATGATCAAATAGGCTTTTTCCCTAGGGTGCATAGTTGGTCAACAAACACAAATCAATAAATAGGATTTATCCATACCCAAAACAAAAAAACATAAGATCATCTAAATAGATGCAGGAAAGGTTTTCAATAAAATTCAACATCTCATCATGTTAAAAATCCTCAACAAAATAGGCAGTAAAGGAATATGTCTCAAAATAATTAGAACTGTATATGGCAAACACAAAGCCAACATCATAATGAACAGGCAAAAGCTGGAAGCATTCCCGTTGAGAAATGGAACAAGACAGGATTCCCACTATCACCACTCCTATTCAGCATAGTACTGGAGGTCCTAGCCAGAGCAATCAGGCAAGAGAATGAATAAAAGGCATCCAAATAGAAAGAGAGGAAGTCAAACTATCTCTGTTTGCAGAAGATATGATTGTATACCTAGAAAACCCCATAATTTCTGCCCCAAAATTCCTAGATCTGATAACTTCAGCACCATTTCAAGATATAAAATCAATGTACAAAAATCAGTGGCATTTCCACACACCACAACATCCAAGCTGAGGGCCAATTCAAGAATGCAATCCCATTCACACTACAGCCACAAAAAAAGAATAAAATACCTAGAAATACAGCTAACCATGGAGGTAAAAGATGTCTATAACAAGAATTACAAAACACTGCTCGAAGAAATCAGAGATGACATCAACAAAGGCAAAAATGTTCCATGCTCATGGAGAGAAAGAATCTATTGTTAACATGGCCACACTACTCAAAGCAATTTATAGATTCAACGCTATTCCTATCAAACTACCAATGACATTCTTAACAGAATTAGAAAAAACTATTTAAAAACTCATACTGCACTATTCACCATTTTGTAAGTTCTATATTTCTATAAACCCATAGGTCAAGTTTCTCCATCTTTGAGACACTTAGTAATAAAAGTGTAAGGGCATATTCAGAATAGGCTCATCAAACAGCAAAGGATTAGAACTATCTTTGTGTCCTCCAACAGGACTCATCCGTCATCAGATGACACTCAAAGCTTGTGAGGTAATGATGTACTACACAGCTGTCTGAACTTCAGATGACACTTTGGAGGCTGATGATAAACTACAGGTCTGACAACTCACTTTCCATTTTAAGATATTTCTTGAACTTTTTCTTGTTGTGACAGGCAACCAAATTGATTAAACCTAGTCATGGGATTTGACACTACAGCCAGTAGACTTCTATTTGTTGATTGCTATTGATTTTCTTTGATACTTCATTTAAAAATCAATAGTTGGAAAGAAAAATAGGTTTGGTTTACATATACTTAAACATACTATTGTATGCTGGAGGAGGCACAAGTTTGGCAGAGCTTTGGCATCCAATTAAAAGAAGAGCTCTTAACAGGTGAAAGCAAGGGCTTTAGATCGATATGCAGTTTTCCTTCTCAATCAAGGAAAGTGGCTATAAATTAGGCTCATCAGTGTTATTTCCAAGGCTTTCATGAAGCAAACAACTTTAAACTTTTTTTGTCTTCCTTGGATTTACGTTAACAGATACATCATAAGAGTTTTTCTTTTGTTTTTAAGAGTATTTAAGGTACCTGGAGTTCATCCGGGCTTTTATCTTTTTGGCTTTTTTTTTACTTTTTTGCCGCTCTTCTCCATCTTTCAAAGCCTCTGCTGGAGCTGTACTTTCAACCACAATGTCAATAATATACTTCTTCAAGGAAAGATGCTCCTGCAAGAGAAACAAAATAATAATAATGAGGATGATCATTTAAATGTAATATAGGATTGCTACAGACTACAGTGAGTGTAAGATATCTGATAAAACTACAAGTAATCTCTGTGATACACTGGTTTCTACAATTGTTTTGGAAAATGCTGAAGAAACTGTTTTAGTTAGGGTTTCACATCACTGAATTCACTTCATTGCATATCAACTGTGCCTAATGCTAAGGATACAAGGACATAATCCCTACCATAATATCACACGAGTAGAGTAGGAAAGGTAAAATATATATACAAAACTGTAATACCACCTATAATACCAAGTCAATGAGAGATTGAGAGTGCTGTAAGAACTCAAAGAGGGAAACAAGATCATTGTTCACTAGGGGGAAGGGGGGAAAATTCAGGAAGAAAGCACTATATTTGCTATCCCTTGAAGAAAGGATAAAATGTGAACATATGGATATTAGGTAAGTATGTGTGTTTGGGCTGGGAGTGCGGTAAGGTTGCAGGAAGGAAAAAGAATGTCATCTCAGAAAACACATTCTAGAGATGAGAAAGGGGAACGTGTGTATCAACAGCAAAGCTTTGGTTCGACGACAGCACACAGTGTTTGGCCCCATTTCCCTCCTTATCCATCTTAGATTTTATGGCCTATCACTATGATCATTCTGTTGCATGCATTCAGTTCTTTTCCTCCTTTCTTCTTTCATACCTGCATGGCAAAATCCCAACCCTAAATCCAACTCTCTCCCTCTTCTGAGCCTGCGTCTGAAGCAGATTAATGTGGCTGTAATTACAAACTTTAAATTTGTGAAATTATACCTCAAGTGGCCTCTAGTATTCCCGGGCAGTCAAACAAGCCTACATTAGTTAATCTACACACTCACTTTGCTAAAAATTTTAGACTCTCTCCTTAAATCTCCAATATCCCTCATCTCCTAACCCCATCTCTCAGTCCATGACCACGTTTATTTAAGGAAAACAGCATTATTCAGAAGAGAGCTTCCACACACTATAACAGCCAAATGTAGCAAACAATTTGCATATGTGCCCATACACTTTCTTCCCTCCTGATAATATATGAACACACGTTCCTTTCTAAGATCAAGTCCTCCAAATATACACTGGATCCCATTCCTTGTCTTCTCACATTTTATGGTTATTTCTCCTCTTACCTGCATCATCAGTTTTCCTGTTTCTACTTAAATCATCTCAAAAGGATCATTGTTTGTATGTCCCCCTCCAGCTACTACCCTTTTGTACCAAATTTGTTGAAAGAAAGTGTATTTTGCCTCTATTTCCTAAGCTCTCATTGTCTCCCAAACTCATTTTAGTCCAGCTTTGGCCCTTACCACCCTTACCAATCTACAAATTTTCGTGGTCAAGGTCAACAATGCCAGTGGCCAATGTTCAGTTTTTATCTGTTTCTTGCAACCTTAGTCCTACAAATCATTTCCTCTCACTTAAGACTCCCCCTTCACTTGGTTTCCTAATATCACATTGTCCTTCTAACTCACTGGCTGCTCCTTCTAAGCTTTCTTTGCTGAGTCCTTTTCCTCTTCTTGCTCTCTAAATGTTGGAGCATCCCAGAGCTATCCTCAAGAGCTTTCTTCTCTATCCAAACTTACTCATCTAGTACAGTAACTTGAAATATTATTCATAAACGAACATTATCGGATTTTTATCTCTAGCTCTCACCTCTCTCCTGAATTGCATTAACCTGCGTAAAAATGTCTCCCCAGCCAGGTGCAGTAGCTTACACCTGTAATCCCAGCATTTTAGGAGGCTGAGGTGGGAGGATCACTTGAGGGCAGGAGTTCGAGACCAGCCTAGCCAACATGGTGAAATCCCATCAATATTAAAATTACAAAAATTAGTAAGGCATGGTGGTGTATGTCTACACACCTGTAATCCCAGCTACCCGGGAGGCTGAGGCAGAGGATTGTTTGAGCCCAGGAGGCTGCAGTTGCAGTGAGCTGTGATTGTGCCATTGTCCTCCAGCCTAGGCAACAGAGTGAGACCCTGTCTCAAACAAACAAACAAAAAACAAAACAACAAAACAAAAAAAAAACAAAGATTCCTGGGTACTAAGCAGGGAAGCCAGATCTTTAGACTGCACATCTGTTATCTTTTCCACTAGAATATGCTCCCCTCTCCTTGGGGCCCACCTTCCCCTGACCATTCACATGCATATATTCAGTTTGCCCAGGAGGAACCAAGTTCCTGGGTTGGGACTGGGGCTAAGGTTGGCATTTGCCCCAGTCCCTCCCGTTCAGCTGCCCAGTGGGTGGTGTGAAGGCGTGGCCCCGCCCCTTGTTGACAGGTTCATTTGAGCCCAGCCCTGCTCTCCAAGGGCAGGGAGGGACACAGCCCTGGCTTTTTGCTTCCTGGGATTGAGGTGCCTGTGTGCTGACATCATACCCTGTTGATTCAAACAAGCCTTTCTTAGCCCTGATGGCCCTTTGTGTTGCCTTCCTTCCCAACCAGGTCCCCCCTGTCATGAGGTTTGCAAGGGCCGATGCTGGGGTCCTGGACCTGAAGACTGCCAGACATGTGGGTTTGAACTTCCCTCCAAAAGCTTCACTCATATACTTTCATGTCCCTTCCTCCCCAAGCCTGGGTCAACACTGGGGGGAGGCATGAGCAGTGGCCTCAGAATTCAGTCCCAGGAGCTCTAACTGCCATGCTTTCTCTCCTTCTGTAGTGACCAAGACCATCTGTGCCCCTCAGTGTAATGGGCACTGCTTTGGGCCCAACCCCAACCAGTGCTGCCATGATGAGTGTGCCGGGGGCTGCTCAGGCCCTCAGGACACAGACTGCTTTGTATGTACTCTTTCCATCGTCTGCGTTTGCGTTCTGAAATTGGGATGTGGCCTTTGGGGAGGAGGTTGGAGTACATATGTAACAGCAATCTGATGAGCCTGCTTTTTTTCCCAGGCCTGCCGGCACTTCAATGACAGTGGAGCCTGTGTACCTCGCTGTCCACAGCCTCTTGTCTACAACAAGCTAACTTTCCAGCTGGAACCCAATCCCCACACCAAGTATCAGTATGGAGGAGTTTGTGTAGCCAGCTGTCCCCGTAAGTGTCTGAGGGAAAGGAACAATCAACAACAATCGCAGATCCAAGATTTTAGACAAAATTTTGGGAGGCAAAAAGAATCTGGTTGGGTGATAAATAGGGAGATTGGTGAATGGTTATGATCATCTAACCACCGCAGTGAGTGACCCCTACGTCCTGTCCTCCCATGACTTCAGCTATCACCCTATCTTTGTTGCTCCTGGTAGCAACAAAGAGTGAAGAGACTTTCGAATCTACAGGGTAGCACTTAAGGAACCTAGGGTGGCAGGTGTAGACAAATCCAGTGCAGAGCAGGAGGGAGTCTAGGCCCAGAGCAAGGGTTCCAGTGGTAGCAGGCAGTGTTCATCCCTCCTCTCTGATGGTGTCCTCCTCCTTCTCTTCCATAGATAACTTTGTGGTGGATCAAACATCCTGTGTCCGGGCCTGTCCTCCTGACAAGATGGAAGTAGATAAAAATGGGCTGAAGATATGTGAGCCTTGTGGGGGACTATGTCCCAAAGGTGGGTAGGAGATGGTAAGAAGTTGTCAAGAGATACCCTTTCCTCTGAGCCTGCGCAGACCATCCCCCACTGAGCCTCTCTTACGTTTGCAGCCTGTGAGGGGACAGGCTCTGGGAGCCGCTTCCAGACTGTGGACTCGAGCAACATCGATGGATTTGTGAACTGCACCAAGATCCTGGGCAACCTGGACTTCCTGATCACCGGCCTCAATGGGTTAGAGATCCTGCCTTCCCTCCCTAGACCCCAGCCCACACACTCCTTACAGTTCATGTCATTGGCCTAAACTTTCCTGTGTGGAGCTGACTAGGAATCAAAGTCATAAAATCCTAGCCTGTTACAGAGGACCTGAGAGAATGCTTAACACATCCTCCATCGAGGCCTTGGGTCCCCCCTCAGGGACATCTTTGAACAATTCAATATCACCTTGCCCAGGAACAAGAGACAGGAACAGTATATCCTCCTTCTTAAAGTTTTCTTCTTTTTTTTTTCTTTTTTTTTGAGAAAGGATCTTGCTCTGTCACCTAGGCTGGAGTGCAGTGGCGTGATCTGGGCTCACCGCAGCCTCGACTTCCTGGGCTCAAGTGATCCTCCCACCACAGCCTCCTAAGTAGCTGGGACTATAGGTACACATCAACGTAATTGCTGATTTTTTTTGTATTTTCTGTAGAGACAAGGTCTCGCTAAGTTGCTCTGGCTGATCTTGAACTCCAGGGCTCAAGCGATCCTCCTGCCTTGGCCTCCCAAAGTTACGGGAATCACAGGCATGAGCCATCACACCCAACCTCCTTCTTAAAGTTTCCTAAAAGTTCTTAATTAAATTTGGATAAAAATCTGTCTCCCCATGACTTTTAGCTTTTTTACTCATTCTGCTCCTTGGAGCAATAAAGAACAAAGGGACTTTCTAATGTATAGGACAGCACTTAAAATGTGTGTCTGTGTGTGTGTGTGTGTGTGTGTGTGTGTGTGAGAGAGAGAGAGACCACTATGACCACCTGTTTTTTTTCCTTTAATTTTTTATTTTGACGTAATTTTAGATGTACACTGAAGTTGCAAGAATGTTATAAAATTCCCCCTATACTTTTTTTTTTTTATGGCAAAGTCTCACTCGGTCACCCAGGCTGGAGTGCAGTGGTGCAATCTTGGCTCACTGCAACCTCTGCCTCCCAGGTTCAAGCGATTCTCCTGCCTCAGCCTCCTGAGTAGCTGGAATTATAGGCATGTGCCACCACACCCAGCTACTTTTTGTATTTTTAGTAGAAACAGGGTTTCACCATGTAGGCCAGACTGGTCTTGAACTCCTGACCTCAAGTGACCTGCCCACCCCAGCTTCCCAAAGCGCTGGGATTACAGGTGTGAGCCACTGTGTCTGGCCCCCCATATACTCTTTTACTCAGATCTTCCAAATATTAACATACTACATATGCTTTATCACTTCTTTCTGCACACACACACATGCACAAAACATATGCTCTTGTTTTACTAGACCACTTGAGGGTAAATTTTCACACATGGTTCTTCCTTATCCTTGTTATATTTCATTGTGTATTCCTTAAAAACAATAATTTTTTCTTTTTCTTTTTCTTTCTTTCTTTCTTTTTTTTTTTGAGACCGAGTTTCGTGCTTGTTGCCCAGGCTGGAGTGTAATGTGCAATCTCGGCTCACCGTTAACTTCCACCTCCCAGGTTCAAGCAATTCTCCTGCCTCAGCCTCCCTGGTAGCTAGGATTACAGGCATGCTCCACCACGCCTGGCTAATTTTGTATTTTTAGTAGAGACAGGGTTTCTCCATGTTGGTCAGGCTGGTCTTGAACTCCAAACCTCAGGTGATCCGCCTGCCTCTCCCTCCCAAAGTGCTGGGATTACAGGTGTGAGCCACTGTGCCCGGCCAAAAACAATAATATTTTCTTTTTTAAAAATTTTCTATTTTTTTATTTTTTACTTTTATTTTTTTAGATAGGGTGCAAGACTACCTAAAAATTTTCTTACATAACCACAGTTTAGTTGTTTGAATCAGAAAATTAACATTGTAATACAAATAATAGCAAAATATTATCGGGCCAGGCACAGTGGCTTACACCTATAATCCCAGCCCTTTGGGAGGCCCAGGCGGGCGGATCACAGGGTCAGGAGCTCAAGACCAGCCTGACCAACATGGTGAAACCCCGTCTCTACTAAAAATAAAAAAATAGCCAAGCGTAATGGCTCGCATTTATAATCCCAGCTACTCAGGAGGCTGAGGCAGGAGAATCACTTGAACCTGGGAGGCAGAGGTTGCAGTGAGCTGAGAGCATGCCATTGCACTTCAACGGGCAACAGAGAGAGACTCCGCCTCTAAAAAAAAAATATTATCAACCTACATACCTTAGATTTCACTAATTGTCCTCCTAAAGTTTGGGATCAAACATTACATCAGGTTATCGTGCCTCTTCAGTCTCTTTTATAACAGCTCCTCAGGTTTTATTTATCTTTCATGATATTCTTAATAAGTATAGGTTAGTTAATGGGTAGAATTTTCTTCAGTTAGGATTTGTTTGATGTGTCCTCATGATTAGATTCAAGTTTTTGTAGGGTTTTTTTTGTTTGTTTGTTTGTTTGAGATAAGGTCTGGCTGTATTGCCCAGGCTGGAGTACAATGGCCTGATCTCGGCTCACTGCAACCTCTGCCTCCTGGGCTCAAGCGATTCTCCCACCTCAGCCCCTGGAGTAGCAGGGATTACAGGTGCACGCCACCACGCGGGGCTGGTTTTTTATGTTTTTTATAGAGACAGGGTTTCACCATGCTGTCCAGGCTGGTCTCGAACTCATGAGCTCAAGCGATCCTCCCGCCTCAGCCTCCCAAAGTGCTGGGATTATAGGCATGCGCTGCCTCCAGGCTGGAATTTGATAGGAACACCACAGAGGCTGTGAGCTCAGGGCATCCTGTCGAGGATGCATGTGATGTTGATTTGCCCCAGCACTTGCAATAATGTCTCTGGTCACTTAGTTAAGGTGATACCTGTCAGGTTTTTCTACTGTAAAGTTACTGTTTTTTCCATTTGCTATTATTAAACGTCTTGGGATAATTGCCTGAATCAATTATTGTTATGATAGTTGCCAAATGATAATTTTCTAATTCCACTATTTCTTCTGCATTTGTTTGTTGGCATTCTAGTGTTAGGAAGAGTCTTTCCGGTGGGGCACAGTGGCTCATGTCTGTAATCTCAGCACTTTGGGAGCAAGTGGGAAAATTGCTTGAGTCTAGGAGTTCAAGATTACAGTTAGCTATGATCACACTACTGCACTCCAGCCTGGGCAACAGAGTGAGACCCTGTCTCTTTAAAAAAAAAAAAGTCTTTCTTTCCTATTTATTTATTTACTCTTATGGATACTTATTTTATTTTAGTCAATGTTTATAATCCTTTAAAATCATTATTTATTTTGGTGTTTAGATGTCCCTGATTTGGTCTTTGGGAGCCCCTCCAAGCTGGCTCCTGTGTTCTTTGGGCTGTATCCTTAGTTCTTTGAGTCTCTCCTTGTTTGGACAAGATGCTCTAGACTCATATTATAGTTCCCCTGTCCCAGCCATTTCTCCAAGGAATGTTTCCTTTTAGTGGATAATAATATTTAGAAACCAAATTGTGAAGGCCAGGGGTGGTGGCTCACGCCTGTAATCCCAGCACCTTGGGAGGCTGAGGTGGGTGGATCACCTGAGGTCGGGAATTTGAGACCATCCTGACCAATATGGAGAAACGCCGTCTCTACTAAAAATACAAAATTAGCTGAGCGTGGTGGCCCATGCCTGTAATCCCAGCTACTCTGGAGGCTGAGAGAGGAGAATCGCTTGAACCCAGGAGGCCAAAGTTGCAGTGAGCTGAGATTGTGCCATTGCACTCCAGCCTGGGCAACAAGAGTGAAACTCCGTCTCAAAAAAAAAAAAAAAAAAGAAACCAAATTCTGAGGCTGAGTGTGCTCATTGACACTGGGTTATACCTTTACCTTTTTGACTGGTTTCTACTGTTCTCCTCAGAGACCCCTGGCACAAGATACCTGCTCTGGACCCAGAGAAGCTCAATGTCTTCCAGACAGTACAGGAGATCACAGGTGAGTGGCAGAGAGTTTGCCCTTTCTAGAACAGGTGAACCACTGGCATAAATTGTGGTAAAACTACTTGAGAAAATCACGTCCCAAGTTACAGGGGAGGAGCCAGGACAACCCAATAAAGAAGAAGGCTCCCTGCCCATATTGCCTCTCTCCAACCCCTCAGGTTACCTGAACATCCAGTCCTGGCCTCCCCACATGCACAACTTCAGTGTTTTTTCCAACTTGACAACCATCGGAGGCAGAAGCCTCTACAAGTGAGTAAAGGGTATAGAGGAAGTGGCATCTCCAGGCAATGAAGCCTGTGTCATGGGCATTCTTGAGTAAAATACAAGGCAGTCTCATACAGCAGTGCCTCAAAACCAAAGGGTTTCAGAGTTTCATGAGGAAAGGGCAAAAGGAGGGGGACTCCCTCTCAGTGATCTAAGCACTGAGCACATTTCTTGACTAACATGAATCCACTGCATAGTTCATGTTCCCTTAGTAGTTTCTCCTCTCATCTTGTCTCCTTATTCTCAGCCGGGGCTTCTCATTGTTGATCATGAAGAACTTGAATGTCACATCTCTGGGCTTCCGATCCCTGAAGGAAATCAGTGCTGGACGTATCTATATAAGTGCCAATCGGCAGCTCTGTTACCACCACTCTTTGAACTGGACCAAGCTGCTTCGGGGGCCTTCCGAAGAGCGACTAGACATCAAGCATAATCGGCCCCGCAGAGAATGCGGTGAGGGAAAGGGTCTGCTGGGTGGTGAGAACAGGGAGTCAGGGAGGAGAGGGCTGGAAGGACTCTTCTGTCCACACGTGGGAGTAGGGTTGAGGGATGGAGCCAAGGAGAAGGGGGATGTTAGGATGGAAGCAGTAACAAGGAAGAGTAATGAGGAGAGGGCCTGCTGGGAGTCCTCAGACTTCTCTCCTAATCCACCCTTTCTTTCCCAGTGGCAGAGGGCAAAGTGTGTGACCCCCTGTGCTCCTCTGGGGGATGCTGGGGCCCGGGCCCTGGTCAGTGCTTGTCTTGTCGAAACTACAGCCGAGGAGGTGTCTGTGTAACCCACTGCAACTTTCTGAATGGGTAAAGTGAGGGGAACCAGTCAAGGAAGGGTGGGGGTGAGACCCTGCAATGGAACTGTTCAGGTGGCATATAATAAAAGCCTTTAGAAAGCTTTCTGCATATGCCTTGGTGGGGGTGAGATAGGAGACCTGTGGTTGTGGGATCAGGACATGAAGGTCAGGACTTGAAAATGCCCCCCCGCTTTATTCCCCAATGCAGGGAGCCTCGAGAGTTTGCCCATGAGTCCAAATGCTTCTCTTGCCACCCGGAATGCCAGCCCATGGAGGGAACTGCCACATGCAATGGCTCGGTATAGTAGCAGCACCAGGATCTCCAAGGGAGACAGAGAAGGGGCAATGCTTGGAGCATGTGGGGAATTATATGGCTAAGGAGAGCACAGAGAGAACAGATAATGCTAGGGTCTGCAGATAGAAGATTCTGAATGTCTGGGCTGGTCTTTGCTGGGAGGTATGGAATTGACCTTGGATCTGATTCTTCCTGATCTTCTCTCTTCCACTCAGGGCTCTGATACTTGTGTTCAATGTGCCCATTTTCGAGATGGGCCCCACTGTGTGAGCAGCTGCCCCCATGGAGTCCTAGGTGCCAAGGGCCCCATCTACAAGTACCCAGATGTTCAGAATGAATGTCGGCCCTGCCATGAGAACTGCACCCAGGGGTCAGTGATGGGATGATAAGGAGAAGGGGTCAGGTGGAAGGGTAGGAGCACAGAACTAGGGTGAGGGAAGCAGAAAGAGAGAGGCTGTGATTTAAGAATCACTCTAACTGTGTAGTGAAGGATCGGAGAAAGGGAAAATCAGTAACAGCACAAAATTACACCACAGTTTTGGGAACCTGGAATAACCACAGTTCAAGGGAGTTTTACTCAAGAGGGGCTTGGGGAGAGCTGGTGAGCTGGAGGTGGAGGCCATGTCTTGGGATCAGCTTTGGGCTCCAGGATGGGATGCCATGGTAAGTTCTGAAATAAGCTTTTGTATGTTGAGGCTGTTGAAATTGAGCCTCTGTTGTCCAAGCTCTCATTTAAGGTGGTGACTTTATTCCCTAGGTGTAAAGGACCAGAGCTTCAAGACTGTCTAGGACAAACACTCGTGCTGATCGGGTATGATGGGTTTGGAGATTCTGGAAACTGGGGATATTTGGGAGTTGGGAGAGAGGTGGTTACCTGGAGAGAAGAGCAAAGCTGTCTTCATTCTGGCCTTTTATGTACGTGGTCCACCATCACTGGAATGCAGGCTTCTGGACTTCCCTTCCTAAAGTTAACCTGCAGTAGTCTAAGAGCGGTCCGGATTTAGGTTGGTCCCTTCAATGCTTAAGGATATATATGTGAATGCTAATTTCTTGCCCTAGATCTGCACCATATCTTCAGCACAAGTATAGTTGACATTTGTAAGGAAGATGAAAACCCAGAATAATGTTGGGTTTCTATATATCCCATAGCAAAACCCACCTGACAATGGCTCTGACAGTGATAGCAGGATTGGTAATGATTTTCATGTTCCTGGGTGGTACTTTTCTCTACTGGCGTGGGCGCCGGATTCAGAATAAAAGGGCTATGAGGCGCTACTTGGAACGGGGTGAGGTGAGTACTTAGTTTACTTTTGTTTTTTCTTTTCTTTTTTTGCATGCCCTGGAATTCTCTTTATAGCTTAATTTTCAGTGGTACCCTGTGTACCCAGTGATCAGTGATGGGATGAACATCACTCCCCTCGTCTTTCCCCAGAGATTTGATCCCTTTCTTCAAGGAGGTAGTGTGGTCTCCTAGAAAAAACACTGGTCAGAGAAATGGGAGGCATGCATTCTAGTCCCGATTTTGCCATTAATTTGCCACATGACTTTGAAGAAGTTGCTTCTCTTCTCTGTGCCTCAGTTTATGCATCTATACAGAGGAAATAACATACATCCTTCCAGATGGCTGTAAGGGTAAAGGGAGGTGATGTAAAAGGGCTTTGGAAAGCACAGAGCACTGTATAAAAGGTAGTCAAGGTGGTAATAGTATTACCAACTCTCCCTAGCTGTCCCTTTACCCCACTTCTTGGTCCCCCGTCAAAGGGAAAACCCAACCCCTTTGATTCCTGATCTCATGAGCACAGATAACTTCCTCAATCTTCAAGATCTGTTATTCCTCAATATGCCTATTATGCTTTCCAGGACTAACGATGATTTCTCTTCCTGCCCTTTTGGCTCTGCTGCTTTTGGCATTCACCTTTGGGGAGCGGGTTGGAGTGGGACATGGGAATGGTCTTCCCTAAGTACCTCCTTCCCATTTGCTCCTTAGAGCATAGAGCCTCTGGACCCCAGTGAGAAGGCTAACAAAGTCTTGGCCAGAATCTTCAAAGAGACAGAGCTGAGGAAGCTTAAAGTGCTTGGCTCGGGTGTCTTTGGAACTGTGCACAAAGTGAGTGACCTATAGGAATTCTGGAGAGGTGGGGAAAGCATCTAGGGCAAAGGGGTGAAAGATTTTTGCAAAGGACTGACCTAGGGAGAATGACCTTGTGCTGACTCCTATCCCAAACTTCCCAGGGAGTATGGATCCCTGAGGGTGAGTCAATCAAGATTCCAGTCTGCATTAAAGTCATTGAGGACAAGAGTGGACGGCAGAGTTTTCAAGCTGTGACAGATGTAAGTAAGGGAATTCTGCATGTCGCTAGGAGAGAGGACAATATTAGATATAATTATGTAGAAGCATGGTCCTGTGCTTCTCAGCAGCTACTGTGTTAGGCATGTTGATGCACTTGAATGTTGGGGGTGTCCCCCGGGCTGGCTGTGCACATGCTGAGTGTATGTGAACCTGCTGGTTTCCTGGAGAACACCTTTATTGTCTCTTAGCATATGCTGGCCATTGGCAGCCTGGACCATGCCCACATCGTACGGCTGCTGGGACTATGCCCAGGGTCATCTCTGCAGCTTGTCACTCAGTACTTGCCTCTGGGTTCTCTGCTGGATCATGTGAGACAACACCGGGAAGCACTGGGGCCACAGCTGCTGCTCAACTGGGGAGTACAAATTGCCAAGGTGAAATGAGCCCGGAGGAGTTCTGTGATCAGAACTGCTTGGCTGGGGGCAGGCCAGGAAAAAGTGGGAGGGCTGAAGTTCTGAGAGGCAGGGTCCCCAACCCCGGGCTGCAGGCTGGTACCGGTCTATGGCCTGTTAAGAACTGGGCCACGCAGCAGGTGAGCGGCAGGCGAGTGAGTGAAACTTCATCTGTATTTACAGCCAGTCCCCATCACTTGTATTACCACCTGAGCTCCACCTCCTGTCAGATCAGCGGCAGGATTAGATTCTCATAGGAGCCTGAGTGATCTCTACTGTGAACTGTGCATGTGAAGGATCTAGGTTGTGCACTCCTTATGAGAATCTAACTCATGCCTGATAATCTGAGGTGGAACGGTTTCATCCCAAAACCAACCCTCCCCTTCTACCAGAAAAACTGTCTTCCACAAAATCGGTCCCTGGTGCCAAAAAGGTTGGGGACCACTGCTGAGAGGTACCTGCAAGATTTGGGGGAATTCCAGATCTCAGTGACTGATTCCCCCAACTTTAAGAATACTTTCTTCCCCTATATGTACAGGGTATGTACTACCTTGAGGAACATGGTATGGTGCATAGAAACCTCGCTGCCCGAAACGTGCTACTCAAGTCGCCCAGTCAGGTTCAGGTGGCAGATT
This sequence comes from Cheracebus regulus, assembly GCA_963574635.1. Taxonomy (NCBI): domain Eukaryota; kingdom Metazoa; phylum Chordata; class Mammalia; order Primates; family Pitheciidae; genus Cheracebus; species Cheracebus regulus. The sequence goes on along the minus strand of CAUYQU010075754.1, from coordinate 21,240 downwards.
TTGGTGTGGCTGACCTGCTGCCTCCTGATGATAAGCAGCTGCTATACAGTGAGGCCAAGGTGAGGTGACACAAAGGGCTGGGTAAGGTGGTGGGGGTGAAGCATGGGGATAGGGAGCAGTCAGTGGTCTCTTCCAGAGGCAAGCACATGCTTCATGTTCAGTTCAAGGAGAGGAGGCTGCAGATGGCGAGATATCTTAGTTCAGAAAGCAACAAAGAAAAGAATAATCAAGAACTTGGGACTTAGCCGGGCACAGTGGCTCACACCTATAATCCCAGCACTTTGGGAGGTTGAGGTGGGTGGATCACAAGGTCAGGAGTTCGAGACCAGCCTGATGAACATGGTGAAACCCTGTCTCTATTAAAAATACAAAAATTAGTTGGGCATGGTGGCATGTGCCTGTAATCCCAGCTACTCCAGAGGCGGAGGCAGGAAAATCTCTTGAACCCAGGAGGTGGAGGTGGTAGTGAGCTGAGATCACACCACTGCCACTGTACTCCAGCTTGGGTGACAGAGCAAGATTCCATCTCAAAAAATAAATAAATAAATAAAGGCTGGTCTGAAGGTAGTGAGTTATCTCAATTGATTGTTCACAATCAGTTACAGATCGAACTCCTTGTTCTACTCTTTCCCTCCTTCTCACTACTGCACTTGACTAGTCTTTAAAAAAAAAAAGAACTTGAGACTTGGAAATCCTAAGAAAATTTGTGGAAATAAACTGGTGGTACCTCTATCTTTAATCCACAGACTCCAATTAAGTGGATGGCCCTTGAAAGTATCCACTTTGGGAAATACACACACCAGAGTGACGTCTGGAGCTACGGTCAGTGCATCTGGATGCCCTCTCTACCATCACTGGCCCCAATTTCAAAGTTACCTCTTTTAGAATCTTAGAATTTCTAAGCCCTTCAGATTTTTGTGTCAGATCAGGTTCTGCCTTCCCTTCACTTCATGCCTATGTCTACTATTTTGCCGGTGACTACTCCATTTCTTCCTGCACCAGGTGTGACAGTTTGGGAGCTGATGAGCTTCGGGGCAGAGCCGTATGCAGGGCTGCGATTGGCTGAAGTACCAGACCTGCTAGAGAAGGGAGAGCGGTTGGCACAGCCCCAGATCTGCACAATCGATGTCTACATGGTGATGGTCAAGTGTGAGTTACCTGCTAAGCTCAGACATTTTCTTTTTTTTGAGACGATGTCTAACTCTTGTTGCCGAGGCTGGAGTGCAATGGCACAATCTCGGCTCACTACAACTTCCACTTCCTGGGTTCAAGTGATTCTCTTGGGTTAGCCTGCAGTGTAGTTGGCATTACAGGCACCTGCCACCATGCCTGGCTAATGTATGTATTTTTATTAGAGATGGGGTTTTGCCATGTTGGCCAGGCTGGTCTCAAACTCCTGACCTCGTGATCCTACTGCCTCAGCCTTTTAAATGCTGGTATTATAGGTATGAGCCACCGCGCCTGGCCTGACCCCAGCTATTTTCTGACTTCTCTCTGTACTCCTCTTATGGCTCTATTCCCTTTTTTTTTTTTTTTTTTTAATAAAGACGGGTTTTCACCATGTTGGTCAGCCTGGTCTTGAACTCCTGACCTCAGGTGATCCACCCACCTTGGCCTCCAAAGTGTTTGGATTACAGGCGTGAGCCACCATGCCCAAGCTTTTTTTTTTTTTTTTTTTTTTGAGATGGAGTCTTGCTCTGTCGCCCCATACTGGAGTGCAGTGGCATGACCTTGGCTCACTGCAACCTCTGCTTTCTAGGTTTAAGCGATTCTCCTTTCTCAGCCTCCCAAATAGCAGGGACTATAGGCATGTACCACCTAGCTAATTTTTAAAAATATTTTTAGTAGAGCCAGGATTTCACTATGTTAGTCAGGCTGTAAACTCCCAACCTCAGGTGATCCACTTGCCTTGGCTTCCTAAAATGCTGGGATTACAGATGTGAGCCACTGTGCCTGGCCATGGCTGTATTCCCTTTCATGTCTCTACCTCCTACATCTTACCTCCAGGTTGGATGATTGATGAGAACATTCGCCCAACCTTTAAAGAATTAGCCAATGAGTTCACCAGGATGGCCCGAGACCCACCACGGTATCTGGTCATAAAGGTGAGTAGGGAGTAGGAGGTGCTAAGGAAATTTTAAAAAGGGAGAGTTGGCTGGAACCAGGATTCCCCCTAACAATCACCTATCAATACAGAGAGAGAATGGGCCTGGAATAGACCCTGGGGCAGAGCACCATGGTCTGACAAACAAGGAGCTAGAGGAAGTAGAGCTGGAGCCAGAACTAGACCTAGACCCAGACTTGGAAGCAGAGGGGGACAACCTGACAACCACCACACTGGGCTCCGTCCTCAGCCTACCAGTTGGAACACTTACTCGGCAACGTGGGGTAAGACACCTTCTAATTACCCAACACTTTGCACCCTGAGCCCTCACGAACCCTACGGAGACCCAGATTAACTACTCAAAGGCCCCCATGGTGAATGTAGGTTTCTCCCTTCATCTTAACCTTGTCCTTATTTTTTCATCCTAGAGCCAGAGCCTTTTAAGTCCATCATCTGGATACATGCCCATGAACCAGGGTAATCTTGGGGAGGCTTGCCAGGTAAGGTCGGTAGCTGAGAGGCTGGGTTTTAGGATCAGATTGATAGGAGTAGTATGGAAGACATTAGAAACCTCTGAGGTTTAATCAGTGTCCTGAAAAAAGAAGGCAGTGAGGGCCAAGCACGGTGGCTCATATCTGTAATGCCAGTACTTTGGGAGGCCGGGGTGGATGAATCACCTGTGGTTAGGAGTTCAAGACCAGCCTGACCAATATAGTGAAACCCTGTCTCTACCCAAAATACAAAAATTAAACAGGCATGGTAGTGCACACCTGTAATCCCAGCTACTCAGGAGACTGAGACAGGAGAATTGCTTGAACTGGGAGGCAGAGGTTACAGTGAGCTGAGGTTTTACTACTGCACACCAGCCTGGACAACAGAGACTCCGTCTCAAAAAACAAAAAGGCTGGGCACAGTGGCTCATGCCTGTAATCCTAGCACTTTGGGAAGCCGAGGCAGACAGATCACGAAGTCAGAAGTTCGAGACCAGCCTGGCCAACATGGCGAAACCCCGTTTCTACTAAAACACAAAAATTAACTGGGCATGGTGGTGGATGCCTGTAATCCCAGCTACTCAGGAGGCTGAGGCAGGAGAATTGCTTGAACCTGGGAGGCTGCAGTGCACTGAGTTTGTGCCACTGTACTGCAGCCTGTGCAAAAAGAGCAAGACTCCATCTCAAAAAAAAAAAAAGGCAGTGAACAACCCAATCTCCTTCTAAACAAATGTCACTTCTTTCTTCATCTGTGTAAATCTCCTTGCATTATATTTGATTTATTTTCGATTTATTTTCTTCCTTAGGAGTCTGCAGTTTCTCAGGGCAGTGAATGGTGCCCCCGCCCAGTCTCTCTGCACCCAATGCCACGGGGACGCCTGGTATCAGAGTCATCAGAGGGCCATGTAACAGGCTCTGAGGTTGAGCTCCAGGAGAAAGTGTCAATGTGTAGGAGCCGGAGCAGGAGCCGGAGCCCACGGCCGCGTGGAGACAGTGCCTACCATTCCCAGCGCCACAGTCTGCTTACTCCCGTCACCCCTCTCTCCCCACCAGGGTTAGAGGAAGAGGATGTCAATGGTTATGTCATGCCAGATACACACCTCAAAGGTGCCTGCCTCTTCCTAGGGCTTTCCTCAATTCTTCCTCAAATTCTTCCCCCACTCCCCGGGCTCCTCTTAATTATTTTGTCTTCTCTGATCATATGCCTCTCTATCCTATTCATTTTTTCAAACTTTCCCCTACCCCTATGAAGTCCTTCACATACCTAACCTTTCTTCTCTACCCTCAGGTACTCCCTCCTCCAGGGAAGGCACCCTTTCTTCAGTGGGTCTCAGTTCTGTCCTGGGTACTGAAGAAGAGGATGAAGATGAGGAGTATGAATACATGAACCGGAGGAGAAGGCACAGTCCACCTCGTCCCCCTAGGCCAAGTTCCCTTGAGGAGTTGGGTTATGAGTACATGGATGTGGGGTCAGACCTCAGTGCCTCTCTGGGCAGCACACAGAGTTGCCCACTCCACCCTGTACCAATCATGCCCACTGCTGGCACAACTCCAGATGAAGATTATGAATATATGAATCGGCAACGAGGTGGAGGTGGTCCTGGGGGTGATTATGCAGCCATGGGGGCCTGCCCAGCGTCTGAGCAAGGGTATGAAGAGATGAGAGCTTTTCAGGGGCCTGCACATCAGGCCCCCCACGTCCATTATGCCCGCCTAAAAACTCTACGTAGCTTAGAGGCTACAGACTCCGCCTTTGATAACCCTGACTACTGGCATAGCAGGCTTTTCCCCAAGGCTAATGCCCAGAGAACATAACCCCTGCTCCCTGTGGCACTCAGGGAGCATTTAATGGCAGCTAGTGCCTTTAGAGGGTACTCTCTTCTCCCTGTTCCCTCTCTCTCCCAGGTCTCAGCCCCATTTCCCCAGTCCCAGACAATTCCATTCAACCTTTGGAGGCTTTTAAACATTTGACACAAAATTCTTATGGTATATAGCCAGCTGTGCACTTTCTTCTCTTTCCCAACCCCAGGAAAGGAGAAGGTTTTTCCTTATTTTGTATGCTTTCTCAATCCCATTCCTCAGCTTCCTCACAGGTATTTCTGGAGATATGAAGGATTACTCTCCACATCTCTTCCTCTCAGGCTCTGACTACTTGGAACTAGGCTCCAAGGTGTGCCTTTGTTTCCCATCAGACTGTCAGGAAGAGGAAAGGGAGGAAACCTAGCAGAGAAAAATATAATTTTGGTTTATGACTCTTAACTCCCTAGAAAGACAGAAGGTTAAAATCTGTGGAGTGAAGATAAAGGTTAGGAGTAGATATTGATTACTTTTATAATTCAGCACTTAACTATGAGCCAGGCATCATACTAAACTTTACCTACATTATCTCGCTTAGTCCTTTATCATCCTTACAACAATTCTGTGACATACATATTAACTCATTTTACAAAAAAGGGAAGCCGGGCATGGTGGCTCATACCTGTAATCCCAGCACTTTGGGAGGCTGAGAATGGGAAGATCACTTGAGCCCAGGATTAGAGACAAGCCTAGGGAACATAGCAAGACACCGTCTCTAGGGGGTGGGGAGTGGGGAAGGAAACTGAGCCTAAAAGAGATTAATTAAGCAGTAGGTCCAGAATGCAAAATCATCCCAATTCCTGTGCATGTGCTCTTACTGTAAGGTGCCAAGGAAAACTGATTTAAGTCACAGCCCTTGTAAGGGGCAACGTTTCTTGTTTGCACTGAATCAAGTCTAACCCCAACAGCCACATCCTCCTCCTACACGCAGACATCTCATCTCAGGAAGTGGTAGTGGGGGTAGTCAGAAGGAAAAATAACTGGACATCTTTGTGTAAACCATAACCCATATGTGCCGTGAATGATCTTTATTCCTTATCTGAGGGCAGATTCACAAGGATCCCCCAAGATCCACTTTTAGGAGCCATTCTCATCCAGCAGTGAGAAGCTTCCAGGTAGGATAGAAAGAAGACCCAGTTTCATGCCTCTGTTCCTTTGGATGGGGAACTGAGGGAAAATATCTGTTCTATCACTGAAATTTTTTGTTTTGTTTTTATACGTGTCTGAATAAAAATGCCAAAGTTTTTTTCAGCTTCCTGTCTGTCAAATGAAAACATTTCATATGTTAGATAGATCTGCTCCTCAGCAGTGGATAGTCACCTTTCTGTCTTCTGACAGTGCTACTCTGTCCCATATAGCTTTCTCTAGTCCTATTATTACTTTTATTTCTTTAGAACAAGTATAGCGTATAGTCCTTTGGGGTTTTAGTAGGAATCTACAAGGCAAATTGAGAATAACAAAAACAAAGAACCCACGTGCTTGGGGACTTATAAAAAGCCCTATACGTGTCCGGTCTCCTTCAGAGGCCAAATACTGAAACCTCCACATGCTTCTGAATTCTTAGAAAAGTCACCAAATCTTTTTATTTTGTTTTTTCACGGTAAGCACTCTCAACAAACATCTGTCTTTCTAAACGCTTCCCTTAAGTGCTCCATCCAGCCTGTTATTGGAACAATGTCACGTTACTTATTTAGGAGTCCAGCCTCTAGATTGGGAGGCCTTTAAATGGATGATCCCTCCGGAGTGTGGCTGCCTAGCTAGCCTCTGCTCCCAGCACCCTAGGTCTTCTTCCACCTGTCTGCCTCTCCCTGTTCTCTCAGCTTCGCAGGACGACTAGACCGGCTGGGCGGCTTTCGCCAGCCGATCCAGGGATACAAGGAAGGGTGCACCCCGCCTCCCCGCCCTAGGTGTAGACACTGCCCACCCGCCGCAGCTCCACCCTTCTCCACCCTTTCCCGGCCGCCTCTAAATCTATTTCCCCGCCGTAGCTCCGCCCCTCTCCCCTCAGCCCGCCCCTCTCTGTTACGGGCTGTCGCTCAGCGTTCTCGATGGAAGTGGTTTTTCCGGGAGAGACCACGCTTCCCGGCAAGCTCCTCAACGGCTCCGCCTTCCCGCCGGAGCCTGACCCTTCCCAGCGTGCCCGGCGATTCCGGCGTGCGAGGCCCTTGGAGAGCAAGGCCCCTGGGCCTGGCTTAGGAGGGCGAGAGGCAGGCTGGGAATTGTAGTTCTGAAGCCTCTGAGGGCGGCTAGAGGCTGGCGGTGAAGAGGACTAGTTGTCCCAGCGTGCCCTGCGTCTCAGCCCGCGCGCTCGCAGCTTCTCGCTCTCGCCAGCCTGCCCGCTCCCTTGCTTGCTCGCGCTTTCGCTCGCCCTCTCCTCGAGGATCTAGGGGACTCTGACCACAGCCTGCGGCTGGGAAGGGGGACAGAGGCGGCGGCTCAGGGGAAACCAGGCTGCAGTGGTGGTGGTAGGAAGATGTCGGGCGAGGACGAGCAGCAGGAGCAAACTATCGCCGAGGACCTGGTCGTGACCAAGTATAAGATGGGGGGCGACATCGCCAACCGTGAGTGCGGCCTCGGGGGTCGGGGAATCAAGGCTGACAGGGAAAGGTGCCAGGCTGGCCCCAAGGGGGCTGGAGCGGAGGGATCGTGCGGAGTGAACTACTGAGGGGTCCGCACCGGTCCTCTGGGGGCGGCGTGGTGGAAAGACCCGGTGTCGCGCCTGGGACCTGAGTGGCCAGGCCCGGTCTGAAGTCTGTGGAGGTACGGGCCGGCGACGGGGATGAGCGCAGAGAGGGACCCCTGGCAGGCTCCGACACGAGGCCGTTTGTTAGGAGGCAAGACAGGTTTTCTTCTGTTCCAATCCTTCAGTCCCGATTTCTGCTTCCTCTGATTCTGGCAGCGGCGAGGCCACCTCGAAAAGGAAGCGCCCAGCTATTGGCAACAGAAGCGCCCCTCTGTTTTGTCGATTCTCTGGGGCATCAGGAGCCGAGCCGGCACGTGTTGCTGGGTCCCCTTGCGGATGGCTGGCCCCCTTCTTCCTCCACTACTGTCCCTGACACCAGCTTCCCTGCCACGTGCTTTGCTGGAGCCTTTCCTCCTTTACTTCAGCTCTTACCCTGGTGGGGGCCCCCTTCTACCCTTGGGCCAGCTAAGGGGACCGTTGGAGAACACTCCGGGAGCTTCTAACCCAAGTCTTGGAGATATATACGGCTTTTCTTGAAGTTACTCATTACTACCACCTTTCCAATCTGTGCAGATAGCCTTAGTTAGCATTCACATTTGTTGTTCTCAGTGACTTGACAACTCAAATGTTTTGGAGTCCCCGTCTTATTCCAACTAGGCAAGCTTGCAAACAGTATTGGAAAAGGGAGGACTGATTGTCACAAGTCATCCTTATTCAAGTTGTGCTCTGAAGGTCTCAGCAGTAGCCTGTCACTCTAGGCAGATGTCACTTTCTCTTTTCTCTCTTTCCAATTCGCTTTTCCATTTTACTTAAAAGTCAGGGAGATACAAACTGCTTGTCCGTGGGCTTTGAAATGCTTTGGTCGGGGCGGGGAGTTGTGTGTGTGTGGTTTTTTGTTTTGTTATTTTGTTTTTTGAGACCGAGTTTTGCTCTTGTTGCCCAGGCTGGAGTGCAATGGCGCAATCTTGACTCACTGCAACCTCCGCCTCCTGGGTTCGAGTGATTCTCCTGCCTCAGCCTCACTAGTAGCTGGGATTACTGGTGCCGGACACCATGCCTAGCTAGTTTTTTGTATTTTTAGTAGACACCGGGTTTCACCATGTTGACCAGGCGGGTCTTGAACTCCTGACCTCAGGTGATCCGCCCACCTCGGCCTCCCAAAGTGCTGGGATTGCAGGTGTGAGCCACTGCGCCCAGCTTTTAAATGGTTTTAACAGCAAAGATGGTGGGGAAGAGGTATTTAGGATGCCTCCCGTCCTGTGGGTGAAAATCTGAGTTTTTACCAGCTTTCAAAGAATCACCAAAACTGAGATTTCAAACCTGTGCTTTACAGCACAGTGAACCTTCAGTATAGTACCCTGGTGTTTGGTGCCTGTTAGTATTTGAGATAGTAGTTTGAATCAGAAAATCTCTTTCTTGCAGTTTATAACTTGAGGCCATTGTGATCTCAGATATAAATTTTGTAACTTTGGCCTCACATCTCTGAGATAAGCCACGATCCCCGGAAATGAAACCCAGGGACCTGAGGTTAAGCCCCCTTGGCTTATACACTTGTTTATGAGGAAATAAGTCTACATAGATTGATTCCTGACACCTAATTAGAGTGTCTGAGAAAGAAAGGTAATAACATTTAATAATGCGTCAGCTTCAAGTCTGCAATTCTGCCTACCTTCTTGTTGTCCCTGATGCCTATAAATTTCATCTTGTTATTGCGTGTATGTGGGCACACCTTGGCAAACCCTCTGAAGTTCATAACTGTATCCTGTCACACCAAAGGTAGCATCTTTGGAAAGTCCAAGGCCTTGCCTAGGAAGATGGATTGTATATACCCACTTGTCACATAATAAGGAAGGGAAGGGAATGTTGTCCTTTCAGCCTCAGGGCAATAGCATTAGAGAGTATTACAAACTCTTAAAGTCCAACTTCCAGGTATTCCTTGGGCGGTAACTAGACAATAAATACATACAGGGCTGACATGATGGGATTCTGTCCTCAGGGGTACTTCGGTCCTTGGTGGAAGCATCTAGCTCAGGTGTGTCAGTACTGAGCCTGTGTGAGAAAGGTGATGCCATGATTATGGAAGAAACAGGGAAAATCTTCAAGAAAGAAAAGGAAATGAAGAAAGGTAAAAAAAAAAAAAAAAAAAAAAATCCCTCACTAATTTCCCATTTGACCCTTATTTGGTTCTATATGTTTTTATTTTTTTCATTGTAATGATGCAGTCTCCACTCCAGCTCTGGTTGAGATATTTGGAAATGTGGAATGGTGGAATGGCAAGTGGGATACAAGCAGTTTTCTTCCTAATCCAAACTGATGAAACTTAAGCAAGTCCCTGAAAACATCCTTACACTTTTCTGAAGGGCAACAGGGCTCCCAGGAGACAGCAAGGCAGTAGGCTGATGATTCTTTCTTTACAGGTATTGCTTTTCCCACCAGCATTTCGGTAAATAATTGTGTATGTCACTTCTCCCCTTTGAAGAGCGACCAGGATTATATTCTCAAGGAAGGTGACTTGGTAAAAATGTAAGGTCAAACTGTTTTTTTTTTTTTTTTTGGCGGGTTGTCCTGAGGGGCTGCCCCCAGCCTGAGGGTGGGGCTGGGGGGGCAGGTTGGTCAAACTGTTTTAAAGCATTTTTCTTTTTTTAAAGCATTTACAAAGTGCTAGTTCCTAATGCAGTACTCTGATCTTGCCTTTCAGTGACCTTGGGGTCCATGTGGATGGCTTCATCGCTAATGTAGCTCATACTTTTGTGGTTGATGTAGCTCAGGTAGGTGACCTGCTTTTGATCTCCTTTCAGCCTTGGGGGTGGGGGGAATGCACTGCCATTTGCTTCTTATCCCCACCCCAATGACCACATAAGTTGAGAGAGTCTCTAGAGAAGCAAAAGGAGAAGGAGAAAGGTGTTTTTTTTTTTATTCTCCTGTTCATTAGCTGGCCTTCACATATGGGCTCACAGATATTAACCAGATAGCCAGCTGAGTTAACAAGCTTTCCAGGAAGACACTGATTGCATGTCCTTATCTACAGGGGACCCAAGTAACCGGGAGGAAAGCAGATGTTATTAAGGCAGCTCACCTTTGTGCTGAAGCTGCCCTACGCCTGGTCAAACCTGGAAACCAGGTAAGCTATTTTATCCAATTCCAAATTATAAAACAGCTTTTTAAAATTAGCTATATTTGACTGGGCACAGTGGCTCATGTCTGTAATCCCAACACTTTGGGGGGCCGAGGTGGGAGGATAGCTTGAGGCCAGGAGTTGAAGACCAGCCTGGGAAACATGGTGGAACCCCGTCTCTACAAAAAAATACAAAAATTACTTGGGTGTGGTATCGTGCACCTGTATTCCCAGCTGCCAGGGAGGCTGAGGTGGGAGAATCAGCTGAGCCTGGAAGATTGAGGCTGTGGCGAGCTATGATCACACCACTACACTCCAGCCTGGGTGACAACGAAACTATGTCTTAAAAAAGAAAAAGGAAAAATAAGCATTTGCTATCCCTACAAAACTGATTAGAATGCCAGGTAAAAAAGGATAAACACTGGACTTGACATCAGAAAACCCAGGTGTAGTGGCACATACCTGTAAATCCAGCACTTTGGAAGGTCAAGGTGAAAGGATTGCTTGAGCCCAGGAGTTTGAGACCAGCTTGGGAAACATAGCAAGACCTGTCTCTACAAAAAGAAAAAAGAAAACCCAGGTTTATGACCAAGTTCTTTCACTTAACAGTCATTTAACCTGGGGCAAATAATTTAACCTGAGACTCAGTTTCCTTGTCTTCTAGATTGGGATATACATCTGCCCTGTTTACTTGCAAAATTTATCAAATTAGACCATCTTTGTGAAAGCACTGGGTAAAATGATATGCAAATACAGCTGTTCCTCGGCTTGTTGGCGCTTTCAGTAGAAGCTATGCTTTGAGTACCCATACAATCATTCTGTTTTTCATTTTCCATATATTTTGTAAATTACATGAGATAGTCAACACTATTATAAAATAGGCATGTTTTAGATAATTCTGCCCAACTGTAGAATAATGTTTTCTAAGTGTTCTGAGGACACTTAATGTGTGCTCAGAATAGGCTATGATGTTAGGTAGGTTAGGTGTATTAAATGCTTTTTGGTGTTTTTTTTTTGAGATGGAGTCTCACTCTGTCACCCAGGCTAGAGTGCAGTGGTGCAATCTTGGCTCACTACAACCTCTGCCTCCCAGGTTCAAATGATTCTCTTGCCTCAGCCTCCTGAGTAGCTGGGATTACAGGGGTGTGCCATCACACCCAGCTGATTTTTGTATTTTTAGTAGAGACAGGGTTTCACCATGTTGGTCAGGCTGGTCTCGAACTCCTGACCTCGTGATCTGCCCGCCTCAGCCTCCCAGAGTGTTAGGATTACAGGCATGAGCCACTGTGCCCGGTTAAATGCATTTTTGACTTAGTGATATTTTCAGCTTATGATGAGTTCTTTTGAGATGTAACCCCATTATAAGTTGGGAGTATCTATACAAAGTAGTTTTAGATTGTAAGGATAATCAAGCTATGAAATGAAAATCCAGTGAATAAGAATCATTGGTACTGGATGGAGGATATTAGAACAGCTCTGTTCTTTTATGCTTCTTATTCTCATTGTAGAGAACTTATTAGCTCCTGATATCTCACCTTTTGTTTGATGTTGTACTTCTAGAACACACAAGTGACAGAAGCCTGGAACAAAGTTGCCCACTCATTTAACTGCACGCCAATAGAAGGTGAGAACAGTTAACAGGGTTGAGGGTCTAAGAATGAGTGGCTTTGCCGAATTCAGGCTTTTGCTCCCTTGAAGATCTGCATCCTGGCTTTAGCCCAGTCGAAGCCAGAAATCTCAGAGCCCTGTGTTTCCATAGCCAGGTACTTTGTCACTGCCTGCCCCTTCAAACTACTGAAGTGGGTGGATTTGGAAACCTTCTGGGGTTCTGGATAGCTTGTTCCATAGGCTATGTCCTGTCTACAGGTATGCTGTCACACCAGTTGAAGCAGCATGTCATCGATGGAGAAAAAACCATTATCCAGAATCCCACAGACCAGCAGAAGTAGGTGCCAGCCCCACTCATCACCTTCTACCAAACTAGACTAGTCATCAGGTTTTTTCTGTACTCACAGCTGAATCCTGTCTACCTTCTACTCCTTGCTTTCAGGAGTGACCTATTGCTCTTAATATTCCCTTTCTCTAGGCCAGGCGTGGTGGCTCATGCCTGTAATCCCAGCACTTTGGGAGGCCCAGGCCGGTGGATCACCTGAGGTCACGAGTTCGAGACCAGTTTGGTCAACATAGTGAAACCCCATCTCTACTAAAAATACAAAAATTAGCTGGGCATGTGGCATGTGCCTGTAATCCCAGCTACTTGGGAGGCTGAGGCAGGAGAATTGCTTGAACCTGGGAGGCAGAGCTTGCAGTGAGCTGAGATTATGCGACTGCACTCCAGCCTGGCGATAGAGCGAGACTCTGTCTCAAAGAAAAAAAAATAGCTGGGTGTGATGGTATGCACCTGTAATCCCAGCTACTCGGGAGGCTGACGCAGGAGAATCGTGTGAACCTGGGAGGCGGAGGTTGCAGTGAGCCGAGATCACGCCACTGCACTCTAGCCTGGGCAACAGTGTGAGACTCCATATAAAAAAAAAAAAAAAAAAATTAGGCAGGCTTGGTGGCATGCAGCTATACTCCCAGCTACTCAGGAGGCTGAGGCAGGAGAATTGCTTGAACCTAGGAGGCAGAGGTTGCGGTGAGCTGAGATCACGCCACTGCACTCCAGCCTGGGCGACAGAGTGATACTCTGTCCAAAGGAAAAAAAAAAATCTTTCTCTTCCTTTTAGGAAGGACCATGAAAAAGCTGAATTTGAGGTACATGAAGTTTATGCTGTGGATGTTCTCGTCAGCTCAGGAGAGGGCAAGGTGAGGAGAGAATACCAGAGTTGGCAAAGAGTGGTGACTGAAAGTGTTTGGTTTAAGACCAAATGTTACTTAAATACTCTTGCAGGCCAAGGATGCAGGACAGAGAACCACTATTTACAAACGAGACCCCTCTAAACAGTATGGACTGAAAATGAAAACTTCACGTGCCTTCTTCAGTGAGGTGGAAAGGCGTTTTGATGCCATGCCATTTACTTTAAGGTACTACACATAGCAATGATAGTACTTGGAACCAGTCTGACTCACAGACCATACACCCAGGAACACTTTTTCCTCTCCCTTCCTGCCTAGACTTGTAGCGTGCACGTGCTCACTCCCTCCCTCTCTCTCCCCATCTCCTTCTCACTGAAGGTAATGTAAAAGAGCAATCCTAAGCATGATTTCTGCCTGAGGGTAGGAACTATTTTAAAATATGAGCAAAATGGTACGACTTGATGGGGAGTTAAGAATACCTCTGAATATCATCTTCCCCTGCCAGAGCATTTGAAGATGAAAAGAAGGCTCGGATGGGTGTGGTAGAGTGCGCCAAACATGAACTGCTGCAACCATTTAATGTTCTCTATGAGAAGGAGGGTAAGTTCTAAAAAGAGCTTCACTTTGGATTCCCTGATTATATGATATCCTTCGTATAAGTTCAGAAGAGCTAAGTATGACAACAAAGGAGCTTTTTATCAAAACACATCTTCATTTTTGCCATAGGTGAATTTGTTGCCCAGTTTAAATTTACAGTTCTGCTCATGCCCAATGGCCCCATGCGGATAACCAGTGGTCCCTTCGAGCCTGACCTCTACAAGTCTGAGATGGAGGTCCAGGATGCAGAGCTAAAGGTCAGTATGGAATGGAAGGTGGTGAGTATGTATATGGTACCTGTCCTGGGAGTGAGGGCTAAATGCCAGCAAAGTCCTGAAAAGAGCTACAGTACTGAAAGTAACCCTTTTTTAAAAATTTCCTCCACATTCCTCAAAATTTGTTTCCTTCTTCCTGTTTTCCAGGCCCTCCTCCAGAGTTCTGCAAGTCGAAAAACCCAGAAAAAGAAAAAAAAGAAGGTGCGTTGTGATCATCCCTCTCTGGCAGGGTGAACCTGATCCCTCTTTCTCCCATTTTGTTAGGTTATGGTGGGATATGGATTTTTGTACAGATACTCCTCAACTTAAATGATAGGACTTTGTCCCAGTAAACCCATCATAAATTGAAAATAAGTCAAAATGGATTAAAAAAATTTTTTTTGTCCTGGTGCAATGGCTCACACCTGTAATCCCAGCACTTTGAGAGGCCGAGGTGGGTGGATCACCTGAGGTCTAGTGAGACCAGCCTGGCCAACATGGTGAAACCCCATCTCTACTAAAAATATAAAAAATTAGCCGGTTGTGGTGGTGGGCACCTGTAATCCCAGCTACTTGGGAGGCTGAGGCAGGAGAACCCGGGATGGGGTAGGGGTTTCAGTGAGCAGAGATCGCGCCGTTGCACTTAGCCTGGGCAACAAGAGCAAAACTCTGTCTTAAAAAAAGAGAGAGAGAGATGATCTCGCTGTGTCACCCAGGCTGACGTGTAGTGGCATGACCATAGCCCAGTGTAGTCTCAAACTCCTCCTGTGCTCAAGTGATTGTCCCGCCTTAACCTGCTGAGTAGCTGCCACCATGCCTGGCTCAAAATGTATTTGATATACCTTAACCTACCAGGAACCTGGTAGCTTACCCTGGCCTACCTTCGGTGTGCTCAAAACACTTATTCAACAAATTATCATGTATCGAAATATCCATATTGCTTTTCACACTATTGTGAAGTTGAAAAATCACAAGTTGACCATTGTAAGTCAGAGACTTATATATCTTTATTTCAGCTGTGACCCAGAGGATTGAGATACTTTTTTGGCTGAGGGTGCGGTGGCTCACACGTATTATCCCAACATTTTGGGAGGCCTAGGCAGGAGTATCACTTGAGCCCAGGAGTTCAAGATCAGCCTGAGCCAGATGGTGAAACCTCATCTCTACAAAAAATACAAAAAACCTGTACATGGTGGCATGTGCCTGTAGTCCCAGCTACCTGGGAGGTTGAGGTGGGAGGATTACCTGAGCCCAGAGAAGTTGAGGCTACAGTGAGCCATGTTGTACCTCTGCATTCCAGCCTAGGCGACAGAATGAGTCTGTCTCAAAAAAGAAGGCCGGGCACAGTGGCTCACACCTGTAATTCCAGCACTTTGGGAGGCTGAGGTGGGCAGATCACCTGAGGTCAGGAGTTTGAGACCAGCCTGACCCACATGGAGAAACCTCATCTCTTAAAAAAAAATTAAAAACTTTTATCTCTAGTCCCAGACACTACCCCACAAATAGTTAGCAACTGTCACGTCTTCTCTCTCCTTTTCTTGCATATAGGCCTCCAAGACTGCAGAGAATGCCACCAGTGGGGAAACATTAGAAGAAAATGAAGCTGGGGACTGAGGTGGGTCCCATCTCCCCAGCTTGCTGCTCCTGCCTCATCCCCTTCCCACTACACCCCAGACTCTGTGAAGTGCAGTTCTTCTTCTCCACCTAGGACCGCCAGCAGAGCGGGGGTCTCCCTGCCCCCACCCCAGTTCCCCAGCCCACTCCCTTCCAACAACAACCAGCTCCAACTGACTCTGGTCTTGGGAGGCAAGGCTTCCCAACCACGGAAGACTACTTTAAATGAAAAAAAGAAATTGAATAATAAAATCAGGAGTCAAAATTCATCGTCTTCAAGCCCCTCTTTCTAGCCTTTTCTACTACTCTCTGCTTGGTCAAGGTTTGTAGCCCTACCACAGAACAGGGCTAAATTAGCCACCGCCACTGAAAACTCAGCTGAATTTTTTTATACCACTCTGATGTCAGCGTTTTTCCATCTGTTTGGGGCTTTTTCCTCTCTTTTTCTCATTTTCCCCAAGTATTTTATCTTGCTTCAAAATTAGGAGGATTATTTTTCAGATTGTTTTTATTCAGTGTGGCCGATTCCTCATCTTGATTCAGGCCATCCAGTCAGGCCCCTCCCATTTTAGGAGTTGGAGCCTTCATTTATGAAGAGATTCTCATCTATGAAATGGATCCTCATTTGTAAATCTTTGTTCTTCCGTTTTCACAAAGCTGTAAAGAAATAATTCATCTCAACCTTACCCTTTTCTCTGGAGTCAGTGGGATCTTCCCTCGCTCCATCTTACACAAACCTGAGCTGGAAGCTCAACTGGCTTTGTTCCCTGTTTGAAATATTGTGATCTCCCTCCCTTGAAAGAAAAAGCAAGAACCAGAGGAGTAGACTGACTGAAGATACAACTCCTGGCTTTCTGAAGCTGTGGACTTGGATTGGATTGCTGGGGGTTTGTAGAGAAAGGCGACACATTTCAGTACCTCTGGCATGCTGTCCCAGGAAACTAGGGCTCCCACTAACTTATGAGGTTTTTAAACACATTGAAAATGACATGACATTAAAATAAATTTGGATTTGCTCATAATGTTGTGCTTTGTATGCTGCTTTAATAGAGGTGGGGAGAATGTCAGTTGAAGTAGTACTGGAACTGTTTCTCCACAGTGCCATGATCTACCTTCCTAAAATTAGGAATGTCTTGACTTGCAGAAGACACAAACCCTAGAATCTTTGATGATATAGTAAATTATCTGCTGGAGTTGGGTGATGTAATCTTCTAAGTAGAAACAGTCCTCACTGCTGAGATTTGTCTGGGGTTAGGACGCTTAATGCATACTGCAAGAACAGCATTACAAGTGTTTATCTTGATTCAGGAAGCCAGGAAGAATGTCTGGTACGCTAGTTTTCAGGGCCAGGCTGAGGTTGGATGGGTAATTAGTTTATCTTCTTACATGTCAGGCATTGCTAAACTGGAGATACAAGTGAACAGAACTGAACACAGGACAAATGTGTAATGTTTATCCACCGTTAAAATACACAGAGCAGTTTCAGAGCCCTAAAAATCTCTTGTGTTTTCCCTGTTCATCCCTCTCTCCTTGATTATGCATTTATCTGAAGGCAAAGAATGTACAACACCAAGAGAGAACCCTAGTGTAAACTAAACTATGGATTTGGAGTGATAATGGTATGTCAATATAGGTTCAGTTGTTAAATGTACCACTGGCAAGGTGGAGGGATGTTTATAAAGAGGGAGGCTAGGCCAGGTGAGGTGGCTTATGCCTGTTATCCCAGCATTTTGGGAGGCTGAGAGGGCAAATCACAAGGTCAAGAGTTCCAGGCCAGCCTGGCCAATGTGGTGAAACCCTGTCTCTACTAAAAATATAAAAAAATTAGCCAGGTGTGGTGGCATATGCCTGTAATCCCAGCTACTCAAGAGGCTGAGAGGCAGGAGAATTGCTTAAACCCGGGAAGCAGAAGTTACAGTGAGCCTAAATCGTACCACTGCATTCCAGCCTGGGTGACAGAGCAAGACTCTGTCTCAAAAATAAAGGGGAGGCTATACGTGTGGGAAATATCTATACCTTCCTCACTTGCTGTGAATCTAAAACTGTTCTAAAAATTTAAGTCTATTCAAAAAAAAAAAGGCCGGGCACGGTGGCTCACGCCTGTGATCCCAGCACTTTGGGAGGCCAAGGAGGGCAGATCACCTGAGGTCAGGAGTTCAAGACCAGACTGGCCAACATGGTGAAACCTATCTCTACTAAAAATACAAAAAATTCGCTGGGCGTGGTGGCACACACCTGTAGTCCCAACAACTCGGGAGGTTGAGACAAGAGAATCACTCGATTTGCCTGGAGATGAAGGTTGCAGTAAGCTGAGGTCACACCACTGCACTCCAGCCTGGTTGACAAGAGTGAGATTCTGTCTCGAAAACAAAATTTCCCTCAAAGAGCTTATCGACTAGTTGGCAATCATCAATTGGAATCTTGGTGGAATTGATACAAAATAATTCTGCTAGGATTTTTTTTGTTTCAAAAAATTTGTCATATATAAGGCAGGGTATGGTGGCTCACACCTGTAATCCCAGAACTTCAGGAGGCCGAGGTGGGCAGATCACAAGGTCAGGAGTTTGAAACCAGCCTCACCAACATAATGAAGCCGTGTTTGTACCCAAAATACAAAAATGATCCAGGTGTGGTGGGGTGTGCCCGTAGTCCCAGCTACTCAGGAGGCTGAGGCAGGAGAGTGACTTGAATCTGGGAAATGGAGGTTGTAGTGAGCCCAGATCCTGCCATTGTAATCCAGCCTGGGCGACAGAGTGAGACTCCATCTCAAAAAAAAAAAAGTGTCATCATATATAGTTGGATGGTGATAATACTAGAATTACTTAGAAGAACCCTAATTTTAAAAGTTTTTCAGGAATTGAAATGCTATTCTAGAAATATAATAAAGGAAAACCACAAAAAAGGAGGGATTGTAACAATCACATACAAAATGTTACAGTATGTTAAACTATAAAATGTAGTATGTATAGGGAAAGTGTTCTTTTTCTTTGCTTTTCTTTTTTCCTGAGACGGAGTCTCACTCTTGTTGCCCAGGCTGGAAGTGCAATGGCATGATCTGGGCTCACCACAACCTCCACATCCCGGGTTTAAGTGATTCTCCTGCCTCAGTCTCCCAAGTAGCTGGGATCACAGCCATGTGGCATCACGCCCAGCTAATTTTGTATTTTTAGTAGAGATGGGATTTCACCATGTTGCCCAGGCTGGTCTAGAAGTCCTGACCTCAGATGATTCGCCAGCCTCAGCCTCCCAAAGTGCTGGGATTACAGGAGTGAGCCACCGCGCCCGGTCAGGAAAGGGTTCTTTTTCATCCCCCATTAACTGAAAAGTTTCCTGTAGGCAAATCTTATGGGATCTGGTTGTTTTCCAGTGCTTCCCACCCGAGTATACAGTAAGACTGAGAAGTTCTTTAACACCAAATGTCATACTTCTAGATTTGGCTAATTTTCTCCCTATGTCCGTTGGTTCACTCTTCACCTCTAGAGAATCACTGCATAGGTCACTGCAGCCTCGACTTGCTGGGCTCGAGATTCCCCAACTTCAACCTCCCAAAGTGCCGGGATTACAGACATGAGCCACCGTGCCCGGCCGGTGATGTATTTTCTGAACAAATGATGCATTGTAGCCAGGATTCTCTAGTGTTGTTTTGCTTCAGGCATCGTGGGGAAAGACCATAGTCAGCTATTTTATTCTTGGAGTTTAGGAAGAAGAATTGCTCTATCTTAAACAGCAAGAATATTTTTTGCAGTATGACGGCTATCCCGACTCCCCACTTTATATCTTCCTACGTTCTGAACTCTTGGTACCATCGATAGTTCCGAATCGAATCACCCTACAGCAATTTATTTTAGAAAGCAAGGTAAACCGGCTGGGCGCGGTGGCTCATGCCTGTAATCCCAGCGCTTTGGGAAGCCGAGGCGGGCGCATGGCCTGATTTAAGGAGTTCGAGAGCAGCCTGGGCAACAGGTAAAACCTCGTTCCTACTAAAAACACAAAAATTAGCCAAGTGGCGTTCGCCTGTAGTCCCAGCTGCTCGGGAGGCTGAGGCGGGAGAATCGCTTGAACCCAGGAGGCGGAAGTAGCAGTGAGCCGATATCGCGCCACTGCACTCCAGCCTAGGTGACACAGTGAGATCCTGTCTCAAAATAAATAAATAAATAATAAAAAAGAAAAGAAGACAAACCAGTAAAACAAGAATTTCTGTACAGTCCGCGCCTATCCATAGCAAAATGGAGGACTTCTCCAAGGAACTGCAATTCCCAGGAAACAATGCAAGGGAAGGTGGCGGTCACTATTTTTTCCCCTTCTGCATCTCTCGGTCCAATATTGGAAATATGTGCTGACGTTTAAATAACACAGTATCCTCATACTAAATCTGGGGGGGTGGGGAACTGGTAACGCCAAAACCAAATTCTCTGTCTTCCGCAGAACACCTAACTCAACCACTCCTTCACTAAGAGTGGCCGAAACCCATTGTTACGCCCATTGGGCAGCCCCGCCCTCGGGGGGGAAAGGGCGGGAAAGCGGAAGTGACGACACCTGGCGCTCTATTAAATAGCTGTAGACGGAACTTCAGCTTTCTCTCGGCGTTAGCGCCATTTTTTTCTGGGTGAGTGTTGTTGGTTCCTGTGTTCGGATTCCGCGTACAATCCATTGACATCTGATCTCTGCACTTGCCATCTTCACAACAAACTAACTGTAGCTTTTCTCTTTTTCTCCGTAGAAACCTCTGCGCCATGAGAGCCAAGGTGAGCGGTTCCTGGTAGAAAGCTTGGGAAGTAGGAGTTGGCGAGTAGTAGTGGGAGACTAAGGCAAAGCAAGTCCGCCATAGCTCCCGAACTACTGGGTTTCAGGGATGCTCGAGAGTTGGTAGGAGAGGAAAGTTAGTTTGTGAGAGAAGCTGAGAGGCTAGCGACTAAGTGCTATGGGTAAAGAGAGTGGGAGAAGAAAAAAGTAGAATTCGGATTTTATATTGGGAGGGGGTCCAAGTTACTAATGTAGTTGCTACGACCAATGCTTCATACTTCTTAGTTAAGAATCTGTCGGGTTCTAAAGAGTGCATTTCATATCCCTCCTAAGCCCACTAATAAGATTCATCTCTCTTTTTTTAAAAAAAAATTCTCTGCTGTTCGTGATCGGTTGCTAGTGGAGGAAGAAGCGAATGCGCAGGTATGTTGAGACCGCCCAAAAGTCCAGGAGGAGGGAAGGGGGAGTGTTCCTTGGACAAAACTTACGAGAAATATTTGGTTTGGGAATCTTAAAACAGCTTTAGGAGAAAGACGGTTTGAGTATTTTCTTCCTAGAGCCAAGGATTAAAGAGAACAGAGGACGATAGAATCGTAGTGCTTGTTCATTTTACCACCTAATGCATTCTATGCACGTTTGATTTAATGTGGGAGGGGAAGACAACTCTAAGAATAGGCGTATTCCATTCCTGTGTCTGCTTTTCAGGCTGAAGCGCAAAAGAAGAAAGATGAGGCAGAGGTCCAAGTAAACCGCTAGCTTGTTGCACCGTGGAGGCCACAGGAGCAGAAACATGGAATGCCAGACGCTGGGGCTGCTGGTACAAGCTGTGGGACTGCATGCTACTGCCTAGAGCTTGTCTCAATGGATCTAGAACTTCATCACCATCTGATCGCCGATCACCTCTGAGACCCACCTTGCTCATAACCAAAACTGCCCATGTTGGTCCTTTGCCCTGGACCTGTGACATTCTGGACTATTTCTGTGTT
>CAUYQU010075752.1:0-30858 GCA_963574635.1 Cheracebus regulus | reverse complement strand
ATAGAGGCCAGCAGAAAGGACAATCGTCTCTAATGGAGGTATGTGATGAATGAAAAAGCGACATGACACTTGAGGTAGAAAGTTGGCACACCCAAAGGATTGTAAATCATTGTGTTATAAAGACACATGCACACGTATGTTCTCTGTGGTGCTGTTTACGATAGCAAAGACCTGGAACCAACTCAAATGCCCATCAGTGATAGACTGGACAAAGAAAATGTGGCACATCTACACCATGGAATACTATGCAGCCATAAAAAATGACAAATTCATGTCCTTTGTAGAGACATGGATGAATCTAGAAACCATCATTCTCAGCAAATTAACAAAAGAACAGAAAACCAAACACTGCATGTTTTCATTCATAGGTGAGTGATGAACAATGAGAACACTTGGGCCCAGGGAAGGGAACAGCACTCACAGGGCTGGGTCGGGGGGTAGAGGGGAGGGAAGAGGAGGGACAGTGGGAGGACAGGGAGGATGAGGAAGCATAACACTGGGAGAAATGCCTAATGTAGGTGTCGGGGGTGGGGAGAGTGGATGGAGACAGCAAACCACCATGACATGTAAGTACTTATGTAACAACCCTGCAGGATGCAGGATGTGTACATATACCCCAGAGCCCAAAGTACAATAAAAAAAAAAAAAAAAGGAAAAGAAATGGGTTCCTTACTCAACACCAGTCACTTAGCCACTATTTCTTTATTGTGCACTTTCAATTTTCTCATTGTTGACTAGATTGTATCATTCGTATTCCTGAAGTGCTGTATGCATGACAGAACCTGACTTGCCCAGATTTACTGTCACATTCTTCAGTCATATTTTCCCTCAAAACTTTTGAAAGTAGCATTTTCTGACTCTGCTTCATTCCTTACAGTTGCTTTAGGTCTCTTGGTGTCATGGCACTTATTTTAGGGAAAAATACATTCTCTTGGCACCTAGAATGATATGGTATCTCTTTTTTATATTTTGTTCTAGATTTTCTAATACTGGGATGGTCTGTATTGTAATTATCATTTGTGTATGGACAGTCCCTTGTGTCATGTTTTTCTGTCTATATTCATTGTTTTATAGTTGTTTCCAATGACTTTTATGAGAGAGAAATAAATTTAAATTTCTATTACTTCAACATCTTTAGGTAGAACTTTTGATAACTTATAATAACTCAACAATACTTTCACGTCAATTGCCTGATGAATATCAAGTTATAAAAATGAGCTAATTTATACTAATATAACATTGAAACTACATTTTTGTTATGATCCTCTGCCTTTGCTTGTATATCACTCTTACACCAAGTCTTTTTACTGATTGAGACCTCTTCAAACTTCTGTGAATACCTTATATTATTCTGTATCTACTAGGCTAGCTTTTTCTTATCTATTTTCTTCTCAGTTTTTGGTCTTCCTAAACCTGATATGCCTTTCTTTACTGATGCAATATTTTTTCTTCCCCTCTTTATTATTTCTTCTTGTTTTTCTTTTGAGTTTCCTCCTGCTCTCTTTTTTCATCTTTGTTATAGTCCTTCCTTCCTTCCACCCTTCCTTCCTTCCTTCCTTTCCTCCCTCCCTCCCTCTCTCCCTTTCTCCTTCCCTCTCTTCTTCCCTCCTTGTTTCCTCCTATATCCTTTCTCTTTTATTTTTTTTATTTCTAGTATTGGTTGATTCAAGATTTATTTTATGATTTCACATTTTTTATTTTCCTTTACCTTTATTAAGGTGCAATCACAAAAAATTTATATATTTATAGTTTTCAACATGGTGTTTTGATATATGTCTTGTAAAATAATTAACTCAAGATAATTAATAAATCCATGGCAACACAATTATTTTTTATAGAGGGTGAGACCAATTAAAAACTATTATTTTAGCAATTTTCAAGCATGCAACACATTATTATTATTATTAATTGTACTTTAGTTTCTGGGATCATGCAGGATTGTTGATCATCCAGGATGTTGCATAGTTTCATACGTGGAATGTGGTTTGCTGCCTCCATCCCCACGTAACCTATATCTGGCATTTCTCCCCATTTTATCCCTCCCTGACTTCCCCAACCCCTGCTGTTCCTCCCCTAGCCCCCTGCAAGAGACACGAGTGTGTGATGCTCCCCTCCTTGTGTCCATGGCAACACATTATTAACTGTAGTCACCATGCTTTACAATAGATATTCACAACTTATTCATATTGTCTAACTAAAACTTTGTAACTTTTAACAACTCTATTTTTTCTCCCTCTCCACCCAAGCTCCTGTCAACCTTCATTACTATTTTACTGAATAAAGCATCATGGTCTTTGTTTGTTGACTCATATTTATCTAAGATAATATTGTTTCCTGCCTTTTTAAGTTGCTATTCACCCATATTTCTACTAGTGCTCCTTTGAAGCAAAAGAGTTTTTGCCTCTGTCCTTAATTATGTTATTTTACTCTCAATGAATTGCTACAAAATTTGAAACTGCTAGTTACTAACGAATATCATGATTTAAGGTCAAGAACTCAAGTTGTACTTGAACATATCTAGCTATTTTTACACAGATTTTATAATAGAGCTACATTCTGGGTCCTGGAGGAAAAATTACAAGGGCATTTGCATCTTCAATAGGAACTAAGTTTTTATGTTAATATACAGTAGATAAGAAGTGCTCTTTTTAATACACTGTATATATTTTAGGTGTCAACTCTTTTACATCTTTAAGTGATTTTTGATTAACAGATTTTTTTTTTTTTTGAGGTGGAGTCTCACCCCGTCGCCCAGGCTGGAGTGCAATGGCATGATCTCAGCTCACGACAGCCTCCACCTCCTGAGTTCAAGAGATTCTCCTGCCTCAGCCTCCAGAGCACATAGCTAGGATTACAGGCACCTACCACTACGCCTGGCTAATTTTGTCTATCTTTAGTAGAGATGGGGTTTCATCATGTTGGTCCCAAACTCCTGACCTCATGATCCACCCTCCTCAACCTCCCAAAGTGCTGGGATTACAGGCATGAGCCATCGGGTAAGCACATTTCATAGGAATTTTAACTTTAAATGTTTATGCCATTTTGACTTTATTATTTCAGGCAACTTCAAAATGTCTTTCATTTTGACTTAATCTCTAACTTCCAGCCTAAATTTTTCTGTTATTGCCTAACAGAGATTACATGAGAGGTTCATGGTATCTATGGATCTTTTTTTTTAAATAGGAGTGGCAAGAATGATTTTTGGTGCCTGCCAACATCTGTTGTGTGACTATATCTATATAGATAGATATAGTTATAAATATAACATTCTTATTTAACATGCTTATTGATAAAAGAATCAAAAGTTGGCTTACCTCCTCGCTTGTTTATCTTAGCATAGCCGGGAGAATAGCTACCAGACATGGAGGAGGAGCAGCTGAAAGGCACATGAGGGAGTCCAGAGACGAGGGGCTCATCACATTTTTCTAAAAACAAAAGAGAGAGAGACTCAATAAAGATTTCTAAATAATGATTGGTATGTGTTGGTTAAAATAATCATCGAATCTGGCGTGTCTTTTATAAATCTTTGAAACAACATTTAGCAAATGAATTTAGGCAATTCTGTTATGCTAAACATAATAAAACACAGGACCAGTTTATATAACCCTCTAATTTTCAAGAGGAAAACCATAGCAAAGCACATTACTCTGAAGGACCTCAACTCAGATGTGCTGAGAATCACGAGTAAAACTGAGCTTGTTCCTGCAATAAGCTTTGGTATCTGGCATCTCCTGGAAACCTTCAGGTATTTATACATTACAGGAACAGAGCACTAGAGTCACTGAGGTTGGAGGAGGAAAGACAAAGAGGACTCCTAGCAAAGCTAAAAGACCCAGAATGGGGAGTTGCTAACCAGCACGTGTAATGTTTCAGTTATGCGAGATGACTACGTTCTGGAGATCTGATGTGCAATATTATAACTCTAGATAATAATGCAGACTTATCAAGGCTGATCTCATGTTACATGTTCTTACTAGAAGAAATAACTAGACATCAGCAGGTGAGCACACAATCATCATCAACTTGAAAATTATTACTGCCAGAAAAATTAATCGGTTTCCATCATACTCAACCAATCAACTGCGCTGGAACCAGTGATACCTAAATTCTATTTGTAACACTTTCTGCACTTGGCTTTTACAATGTCATTAACATTTTTTTTCTTTTTTCTCATTAGCTGCTTGCTCTCTGATTCCTTTGGTGGATCTTTCTCATTGTGCTAACGCTTAAGTGTTCCTAATGTTAGTGTGGCCGGGACTTCTGAGTCTACCCTCCCTCCCTGGGAGAAGGCATGGAGGGCTACGTCTTCAACTCCATAGATACAGAACAGGTACACACAGCTTCCAGAGATCACTGTCACAAAAGACTGTGTGGTCTTCCTGCATCCCCTCTCACTCGGCTACAGTTCTTCCACCTGCGGCAGCTGAAGAAACACTTTGTAAACTGTAAGTGCACAGGTGGCTGCTGTACTCAAAATGTTCTCAGGCTCCTGCTCTCAACTTGGCATACTGTTCATACTGTTTGAAGTCCCCCCCACCCAGTGGTCTACGATGGCCACAGCACTAGTCTCATCTCTTTCCCCATGTCCTTGTCCTGTCTAGCCACCATGGCCCCTTCCTCTTCCTTTAAAAACAAGCCTGCCCCTGCTGTAAGCCGTTGCAAAGACTATTCCAAGTATCCTCTCTTGTGACCTTTGCCATTGCAGATGCGCTTTGCTAGTTCACCCAGCATTTTGTTGCCATCAGCCTCTGTACCCAAAGCCTGCTCGATTTTCCGCCATAACACTGAGCACCAGCTGACATATTATGTTGTTACTCATTTAACTGTGTTGTTGCCTTTCTCTCCCACTAGACAGCAAGCTCTATCTGAAATGAAGTTTTAGATAGTTGGCCTAATGCTTACTCTTCAGTGATCCCAACAAGGGTTCTTGGCACATACTCTAAAAACATTTGCAGAATACATGAATGAATGTACTAAACCCTATGAACCTCGAAGAGTCTGGAAGCATGATCTCTTATTATAACATGGCACGACACTTAATTTGTAGGTTGGTAGTCTTAAATTCTGAACAAATGTTTATGCTCAGAACTCTGTTTTATAAAACAGAAAATTTTTCGCTATATAGTCAAACATGGTTTCTCTCTCAGAAATTTATAAGCAAAAGAAATTAGCAACAGAAAGAATAAATTAATTTTCTTGTAAATTCACTTAAGTGAAGTCTCCAATGGCACTGGAGAAATGAATTATTATTTATTGTCTCTCACTCAAATGTATACAAGTTGGAAATTAAAATGAGCAAATCTATCTTCATATAATATTTTTAAATTGCTTATTTTTCTTAGTTATACTGAAAGCACCTCTGAGAAATAGAGCATGTGTATATAAATAAGTTCACCAGAAAGTTAAATGTGAAAGAATGAAAAGAACATAAAATTTGTTTTAAAAGTATTCACAAAGCTATCATCTAAAGTGAAGAATGTTATATTAATTGAAAACATTTACTTCTCTCTTTAGCTGTAAGTGAACACAAACATACATCATTGATTTTCTTATTTTGATACATTTGAGTATAACATTTTATAATTTTCAAGATAAGTTTTGCCTTTAATTGAAGTAAACATTACTTCTAATGTTCCTATTATTTTTAAAATGTGCTAACATTCACTCATTTTCATTTCATTCATTTAAATACGCATCAAGTGCCTGTGTTGGGCCAAGCACTGAATTGCAGCTGAAGGTGAAATTAATAACATCCTGCCCTTGTACAGCATATGTGTTAGTGGGAAGAAACGCCCCAACAAAAAAATGTTAATTTATATGATGCTATGGTAATTAATACTAGGAAGGAACATTAAATATAAAATGGTGGGCAGCAAGTTTGGGGGTGAGGTGGAGAGGGAGATAATTGCTATTTTATGCTACCTTGTCAAGGAAAGCCTTGACAAAATGATCAGGTAGCATTTGAGTAGAAATATGAAGAAAAAACCCACATGAGAAATCGACAGGATCACGCTAGGAGAAACCTATTCTACCCCATACGTGCTCGATCAGGCTAGCCCATACTTGATAATGATGCATGACACATTTCTAAAGGGGAGTATCCAATGCATATATATTATTGCATTTAATGTAAGTAAAATAAGTTGATAATTGATTAAATGATCCATTAGCTAATTTAAATTTAGAATTTAAATGTAGCATTTATAAAACCATAATATAATTTAGAGTTATTGCATTAAACAAATTGGTTTCTGTGACAAATTGATCAGAGTCCCAAATTTTACATTTTTTTACTAATATAAAAAATCAATCAAAATCAATTTAAAAAAATTTTAAAAATTAAAGAAATAATTTAAAAAATATATATAATTATTTGGAATAACAATCAGAATTAAATTGAGATTAGTGAAGATCAAGGCAAATAAGAAATTGTTTTTTTAAAAGATGACTGAAAAATTATCAGAATATAAAGCACTTACAATTTCACATTCTTCCAAATTAAAACATAATCTGTAATCTTATCTTTAAGCTAAAAAAAAAAGCTAAAATTACTATATTTTCTCCTGGAGAATATTACGATGCATTTTGCTGTTCTCACTACTTTGGACAGATTGTATGTATGTATGTGTGTGTGTGTGTGTGGATATCTTTTCTACAGGTAACACACAAGTAATACGAGTAAATTTAACTGTTTCTCTCAAGCTCTGAAAACTCCAGAATAGTGTCAGTCACCAAGAGTTAGCAAACTATGGCCTACAGGCCCAATCCAGCTCACAGATTGCTTTTGTAAACAAAGTTTTATTGGAGCACAGTTACACATCATGCATTTATGTATTCTCTATGACTGTTTTCATGCAGCAGTAGAATATTGCAATAGATATCATATGGCCCACAAAACTAAACTATTTACTATCTGAGCTTTTACAGAAAAGGTTTCCCAACTTCTTATCTAGTGTAACAAGTATTGAAGGAATTTAGAAATCAGAATGAACGATGATTACTTAAGAGTGTCAGATACCATATAAATAATGAATAGAATCTGAAGAAATTAGAGACTACAGATAGGTGGATGAGGGTTAAGGATATTTTAGAAAGGGGGAACACCTCAAGTAACATGAAAGAAACCACAGTAAATTTATAATTTCCCAGAGATATTGTAGCAGCACTCCACACAAGCACATATTGCCATACTATTATATTATACTATCCATTTTTATTTCCAACTGTAATAATGGTTATTACTCATTATCCATTCTAAAAAGTCGGCTTTATTGTTGTGCTAAAACATGTATATCAATCTCCCGCAGACATTAAATACTAGGAAATCAGGCAAATCCATAAAGTTAGAATTTTTATATAATAGCAAAGGAGGGAAGGAGAGGGAGAAAAAGAGAACTAATATTTGAAATAATCCAGTATTGTATTTTCCCATTCTGGGATGTCTTCCAAAACTACAGCCATATACAGCTATGGCAAATATTTGGTCTCCAGTGTACTTCCCTTCCAGGGAATCTTGGATGAAAACTAGAAGAGCAGATGGGCCTTGAGTTTTATTTTCACATAATTTCAGTCAATCATGAAGGCAGACTAGCTATAAGAATTCTGTACTAACTCAAGCTGGAGCAGGGAAAATTATTGGCAAATAGACATGAAATAGCTGTTGCCCTTTACCTAAAAGGTATAGTTAAGAGGTTTGGCTATTGGCAAGGGATATTGGCAAGAGTTTACAAGATTGAAGGACTTCAGATTACATACAATTGACACAAGAGTATGATTTTCAAATGCATCTCTGCTGAAATATGACATCTGAAAAAACTTCACAAAGCAATATATGTTTAAGCTATAACACTTCAAATATATGTTTTATATGACCCATTTGGTAACATAAGCTGCATGGAGGAAAACAAATGACAAGAACAAAGCAGTGCTAGCTGAACAGAAATTCTAGCAATAACGTCCTCATTTTTATATTAGGAAAAAAATGCATGGCAAAAGGCACATTCTGAGTTGAACACATCACTCAGTGTTCTTATGTATACATTCAACTTCTACCTTCTGAAGTTGGAGCTACTCTACCTTTGCCTGTACATTTACCTTGCATCAAGTTGTACGGCTATTCTTTTCCATCATCAGTAGCACAGCAGTTCCTCCAAGAGGTCTTTTATCTTCCTCCTGATGTCCAATTCAGAGTTTCTAGTGAATGCAATAATGGTCAGAAATGTGGGTGGGCAGATAGCATGGGGACACTCAGGAGCAGAAGGCAAGGTGCAGTCCTGGAGCACAGAGATGAGACACCACACCCTGAAATAGACATCAGGGAGAAGACAAAAGACCTCTTGGAGGAACTGCTGTGCTACTCAGGAAGCCAGAGAAGAGCTTGTCATTTAGCTTGTAATTCAAGATAGTTTTAGTCATAAGGAGCAAGGCAGGATGGGAAGCAGAATGCAAGTTTGTTGGGAGGATTGGCCAAAGCTTCTTAAATTACTCCTGATGTATGCAAGCCCAATTTTGTTTAAATTTAATTTATAATTTACATTTCCTAATTTTCACCTATCAAATTTTTATTTAATAACATATGGAAAGTACAGGAAACATGATATTCTCTTCTAATTGTTAAAACAATTTTTTAGACATAGTTAAGGGCCAAAAATTTTTAACTTTGTATAATAAATACTTCTTGGTGAAAGGCATGACTTTCAGAAGTAGCAGCATGCTCCTTAGAGTCAAAATATTTAGATTGTATTCCTAGCAACATAAATTTGGGCAACTTGTTTAATCCTATCTTATCCACAGTTTCCTTATTTTTTTTCATTATTTCAAAAGGTTTTTTTTTCCTGTTTTGACTCAGTTGTTCTAGATTTTTAAATCATAACAATGAAAATAAATGGTTAAACAATCAGAGTTCTAGAAGTATGCTATAAAAATGTGTGCTCCTTCTTAGGGCAAAAAACCCATTAACTGCTACTCAATCTATCTTATATATCTTCACTTATATATTTTTCTCCCATATTTATGGTTCATGCAATGCTTTTGGGTATCTCTTGTTCCAGCTTCCCTGGACTACTTTTAGCTATTGAAAATAAGATACATTTTTCTCTTGCTCCTGTACAATTTCAAATAATACAGATAAAGAAACCTTGTAATCCACAGAATTAATCACTTTTACTAGTCTTCATAGTACATATACACAGAGAGACACAACATTTAACATCACAGATATTTAGATATGCATACAAATAAACAAACAAAAAACATTTACCATCTGGTCTTTAAGATACTTTTTCACTTACTGATCTATCATAGAAATTCCCACGCAAATATAACCTCATTTTATGTATTTAATTTTATATTAGAGAATTTTTATTATTTATATTAAATTCTGCATGGCAGAGGTAGCTAACTTTGTACATAAAAGTGTTAGGTCATTGCTAAAACAGATTATATAATTGCATTGATAATTAATTATTTTCTCATAGAGTCTATGAATAAGTTCTACAATAATAAGAATTTATCAGAGAGAGTGTCCATGAAGAGAAGTACAATTAGTTTGTCATCAAATGCTAATTTAGGAAAAAGCTAAAGATAATGGAATTGGAATGAAATCAACTGATTGGATATACCTTATCTGACACACAGTGACGAATCCTAAGTGAATAAAATAAATTCATCTGCCCTCCATTTTTCTTTTCACTATATCTTTGTTTCCTATCAGATGGAGGTGACTCCATTTACTCTTTTATTTCATTTTCCACTTAATAAGACAAAGCTCAGTGTGCTACCATAGACATTATAGTGGTGAGCACAAATGAGGCTGCCTTCTCTCGTCCCATCTCAATCCTTCCAATTTGGACCATGATGAATATACAGATGGCAGAGATCATTAACCCACAATCAACAAATCAATGAACAGTAATAGCAATCATTTATTGACTACTTATGTGATAGGCAAGTAAATATTTTGAGTGGGTCATCTCATTGAGTTATCACAGTAACCCATTGAGATGGGTATTATTACCATTTTATAGATGACGAGCCTTCAGATCTCACAGTATATTAAAGTCAGGATAAAAACAAAATTGTACCTCATTATTAGGCCCATGCTTTTGAAGTCTAGTTTTCTGGGACAAATGGCCTCTATAGTGACTTCAGGTAAAATCCATGTATGTTACATTGGGCTACACAGAACTAATAATATTGAAATTGTCAAATTGCTCTCACCACCTCTCATTTTGATTCTAAGTCTCATTTTGATTCTAAGAATTTACAGGCAATGTTACTTTACATAATAATATTGCAGCAATTTCAATGTTTTGTGTGGCACATCAGATCCATGTCTTTTAACTGAAAGAAAGTTTTCTCCAGTTTTAAATAGATGTTCTCAGAGAAACCCATATATAATCAGCAATTTAATGGATATGCCTACATTGAATATGCTCAGCAAAATACATCAACTTTATTTCATTTATTCATTCAATAAATATTTATTGGGCACTTATTTCCTGCTTCAATCTTTATCTCCTTACAATCCATTTTCTTTTCAGTTACCAGATGGATTTTTTAAAACTGGGCATCAGATTTTGCCACGTCCTGACTACTTCCTGGTGGTTCCCCTCTTATTTAGTACAAAATCCAAGCTCCACTGGGCCTGAGATGGTCTGGCCCTGAAGCTATCTCTGGGGCTATTTTATCTCACTCCTTCTCTGGATCACTAAGCTCTAGATTCACTCTCCTCTCTCTTTTTCAACACACCAAGCACACCCTTGCTCAAAGCCTTTCCATCCTCTCTGCTTTCCAGCTAAAATTCTCTCTGCCAGGTCTAAAAGAGCTAGTTCCTTTCTACTATGATTCTGACTCAAATACCACCTTCACTTTTTCTGACCAGCTCATCTAAATTAACCAGCTCAGTTTCTGTCTTCATTCTCTTGAGACATTGCTTGCTATTCTATCTCACTGTCTTGTTTTGTTTCACAGCACCCATTACAATCTGAAATTACCTTGTTTGTTTTTAATTTGTTTATTACTTTTCTTATTGATTGCACTGTAAAATACCACGAGAGGAAGGTAGGTGCCTGACTTGTCCACTCTGCATTCCCAGAGCCTAAACATCTGACATGCAGCACAACACAACCTTGCAGAGAGTCCCTGAATCAACAAATGACTAACAATGACAAAAAATAAATCCATCTAAAAGCAAGCAAGGCAAAAGAATTCCTAGTTTTGACTATTGAGATGTATTCACTTCATCTGTTTAGCTTCTAACATGCATGTTTATATTTTCCATTTCAAAATCTGCATTGCATGTTCTCACTTATAGATGGGTGTGGAATGAGAACACATGGACACAAAGAGGGGAGCATCACACACTTAGGTCTGTAGGGGGGAACTAGAAGAGGGACAGTGGGGGGTGGGGAGTTGGGAAGGGATAACATGGGGAGAAATGCCAGATATAGGTGATGGGGAGGAAGGCAGCAAACCACATTGCCATGTATGTACCTATGCAACAATCCTGCATGTTCTTCATACGTACCCCAAAACCTAAAATGCAATAAAATATACATATTTAAAAAAATGATTTGCCTTGTAAATTGTACATCAATTTATAAAAATTTTTTAAATAAAGGGACAAAAATTTTAAAAAATCTACATTGCAAAAGAGAAATGACTTTATCCCATGATCTTATACATAGGTCTTCTTCACTGTATACCACAAAAGAAAGATCATTTATGGTCTTCAACAACTTAAAATGACTTGTAATTTGGAATTCCTGAATTATGTAGAGGGTTTGTTTAACTTACCGGTACAGTATATGACTCTAGAACTTTTAAAATATCTTGGCTCCAGCAAATGAGCTTTTTGAGACTTGAAGCTATTGACTATTGTGAGTTAGCTCTTTTACATCTATTTTTAGTCTTCAAAAGAACATAAGATTTTGGTGTTCCTAATATAACATTTTCATTCTGTATCACTGAAAATCTATTATGATCAATATTTGTTTATATGTTGATCTCTCTGCTGATAATCCTCTCTTGAGGAAGGGAATGTCTTTATATTCCCAAAATGCAATATTGAACACAATATTGCATTTATTGTGCTCTATATTTTTCAAAACATAGAAATTCTTCACATGTTTTAAAAAAATATTGAACACAATAAATGCAATATTAATAGCTTATGGCAATGAATAAATTCAATTTTTTTTTCTTAAAAATTAGTTCAGATTTCATTTTCTTTTTTGGTTTGTCTAATAGCTAAATTTAAAAATAATAATGAAATGAAAGTAATATAGCTAGAAAATCGGTCATGTTTAGAGGAATCTTGGTTGTAAATCAAATAAAGAATTGTCTGATCTGCATGTACCAAGGGCAAATTACTTCGAGATGTAGTTCAAATTTTGCTGGACATTTAACAGCTGCAACATATTTCCGACAGATGGTATAACAGATGAATCAGTTTCAAATTATCTACTGAACTGTAATATACTAGAAATGAAATAGATTTGTGAGGGTTTTTTTTTAAATTAAGCTTTTGTCTCCTCGAAGTTGATCTTCTAATTTAAAAGAAAAAAGCTCTACAACACAAAATAATAAAAATCAATTTTTACCCTTAGTGTAATCTGAAAAATAAATTGAAATTTTAATTTCATAACTTTATGCAACAAATACAACAAAAGGAAATAAATAGTATTCAAAAATCGAATCACCACCCATGAGCTAGGCAAATGTTTTAACCTCTAACATGGTGTCAACAGTAGTCTTTTTTTTTTAACTCAAATTCTGCAGTCTTATAAGAAGACAGAGCTACTTAGAACTTTTAAAAAATCAATAATCTGAAGACTGTCAAGGTCAATCACACTACGACTAAATGAACTTGAGTACTCTTAAAGCTTTGATTGACAACCTTCCAATGAGCAGGGCTTATTTGGATTATAATTTATTGGTCCACCAGTAAATGCATTTTTGACTCTCTAGTTTCTTTAACTGGTTAACTGGAAGTTAGTATTTAACAATAAGCAATGCAGTTACTGACAGTCAAGTCTATTTCTTTGACTACTTAACCTACTTAACTTGAAATTACTAAGTGCTGTAGGTAAGCATCTTCCCAGTGTGTTTTGCTTAAGTCACTTCAGATTAGGCCATACATTCAAGAGGTGCAGAGTGAACAATGGAGCACTAGAGAGCCAGTAAGGGTGAAACTATAGAAAAATCTTTAATCAGTTGACAGATGTTTATGGTATGATAGGTTAAAAAAGTAGTCTATAAAACAGTATTTATAATACGGTCTTCATTTTATGAAATTGATATTTATAGGTAAAGAAATAACTGAAAGAATATGTAACCAAAAATGTCAATCATGGTACTGAATTGATTGCTGGATAATTGTTGACCTTCATTGTCTACTGTTTTCCACAGTTTGGGAATGTCCTTCAACTAACATATATTGATTTTATAAGGTTTGAAAGATAAATAGTATTAAGAATAACTACTCAGTGATGCTGAGTGCACAAATCATATCTATTCCTTCAATGATGATTTATAGAGTACCTACAGCTGGGGGACAACAGCAAACAACATAGAATTTTATGTTATAGTAAATATAAAAAAATACACAGTATTTCAGATGGTGTTAATCATAGGGAAAATAGGGCATGATAGGAAGATGAGGGATTTGAGTGGATGAATAAATATCCTTTAAATTAGAGGTTTTAGAAGGCCTTGATAAGGTATCATTTTTAGCAGGACTTAATAGAAAAGAGATAACAAGCCATAGTGTTATCTGGTATCTGTGGAATAGTAGTTCTAGCACAACAAACTCATTTCAGAAGGCTCAGGAGCAGGAATAAGGTGGGTATGTTCAAGGGTCCTGGGAGGCCATTGAGGATGGAGTGGAATCATGAGGTAAACAGGAAGGAAAGTGGCCAGAGAGACTGCAGAAGAGCAGCTGGGAGCCAGCTTTGTTGGGCTTTGCAGGGGATTGATACGGTTTAGCTGTGTCCCCACCAAAATCACAACTTGAATTGTAGCTCCCATAATTCCCACTGGGAGGGACCCAGTTGGAGATAATTGAATCATAGGGACCAGTCTTTCCTGTGCTGTTCTCATGATAGTAAAGAAGTCTCATGAAATCTGCAGGTTTTATAAAGGGAGTTCCCCTGCACAGACTCCCTTGTCTGCCACCATGTAAGACGTGACTTTGCTCCTCTTCTGCCTTCCACCACGATTATGAGGCCTCCCCAGCCATGTGGAACTGTGAGCCCATTAAATCTCTTTGCTTTATGCGTTATGAAGGTACAGCTATCTCTATTAGCAGTGTGCGAACAGAATACTACTGGTATTCTTAGAAGTTGGGCTTTAGTAACATTTAAAGAATGGAAGCCCACAACAAGAGAAAATGTGGTATTTTGCCAAGTTTATTGTAACGAAAGTGGAAGTTTAATGTAAACAGTGTTATTTTCTATCTAGACATGATTCTATTAAAATTTCTATATAAGGACTGCATAAGAGGTTTTAATTCTAACTAATCCAAATCAACTTTTTGTCTCTAATGAATAAAGAAAATAAGTTCAAAAATATTTAATGCCCTGGGTATAAATTTATCTTCAAAAATGTAAGGATATATACTAAAAGAGCATTCATTTAATTTGCTAATCTATCATTAATTTATTTAACCATATCTTTCTTAAACATATTTAGATTGTGACACACATTCTATCCTTTGAAGTGGTGACTTGAAAAATATTCCCCTTTGTCTCCCAATAATCTGATTTCAGTTCTCCTCATGTCTTCAGTAACACAGAGGAATTACTATTGAATAAAATAAAACAAGTTATATCCACTTGTAGAAGGCTTGTCTAAAAAGAAATTACCCAGTTATCCATAAGCAATGGAATAACTGTAATTGAAAGGAGTGAATAAAGGGAGGAGACAAGGTAAGTTCTGCTTGAAGGGGTAAGAACACTTTTAATGCTTTAAAAAAACACGATATGATAAGCACAATTTCACTGCATATAAAATGATAGAGAAGAGAACTCCAGGCAACAGCGTCAATATCACAATAAAGTATAAATATGGGAATGTATAGCATCTTCGAGAAGGAATCAGACAAAAACAAACAGAATCTTAAAAACAACAACAACGTCAACAACAACAACAACAAATCACACTTGTTCTTGCTGCCTAAAGTGCTCTTCTCCCAATTTTCTCTTGGATAACTGATCACGTTCTACATCAGATCTCAGGAGGAGAGTCCTTCCCTGAGTTCACCATCACTTACACTAAATTGAGTTTGCCTCCCTCTCTTTTCAGGGAACACGCTTCTTTTCTTTTTTTCTCTTTTTGAAGCAATTATGACGATTAGTAATTCTGCATTCATCTGTGTATTCACTTGTTTAATACCTGACTCTACCATGAGTTATTAACCCTATGAGGGTGGATCTAAGAGTTGTGTTGTTTTTGTATACTTGGCATATGGGATAATGATTGGTGCCCAGAATGAATGCACAGTGGATGTGTGGAGGGTGGTGATCATTGAGTCTACAGAAAAGCTGAACAAAAAGGAATGCCAAGGTAAAACTGGATAATCTTATTCATTTGATTCTGTTTTGCATACTCTCATTTTTCTTTCACCAAATCTGTATTGGATATGTATCATGTTTGAACCTAGGTATCTTTGACTCAAGACCTC
The DNA here is from genome assembly GCA_963574635.1 of Cheracebus regulus. Lineage (NCBI taxonomy): Eukaryota > Metazoa > Chordata > Mammalia > Primates > Pitheciidae > Cheracebus > Cheracebus regulus. Next base: position 15,176 of record CAUYQU010075752.1, on the reverse strand, counting down.
ACAGGTTAGTAAATGTCATGCAGTAAATGTGAATTATATTCTGTAGGCCTTGTGAAATCACTGAAATAGTTCCTTCATTGGGGTAATTACATGATATGATTATATCTACATTTTAGAAGAAATGAAATATTGACATCTGGGTGGTAGAGCCATTATTGGAGGTATGTTCTAGAAACAAGGAAACTATTATATAGCAGTGTAAATTACAAGTCTCTGGGTGTGGTGGTTCATGCTTGTAATCCCAGGCATGTAAGCACTTTGGGAGGCCAAGTCAGGCAGATAATTTGAGCTCAGGAGTTTGAGACCAGCCTGGGCAACATGGAGAAATCCCGAATGTACAAAATTACAAAAATTAGCCAGGCATGATGGTGTGTATGCCTGTAGTCCCAGCTACTTGGGAGGCTAAGGTGGGAGGACGGCTTGAGCCCAGGAGGCGGAGGTTAACGTGAGTCAAGATAGTATCACTGCACTCCAGCTTGGGCAAGAAAGCCAGATCCTGTCTCAAAAAAAAAAAAAAAACAATCAAAAAGTCCCACTAAATTAGAAGTGATACAGAGGTGAATAAAGACAGTGGCAGTGAAATGATAAGAGAAGAAAGTGGTGAAAGATATTTTGGAAGGTTAGTGAATTTGGTTTTCAACCAGATGTGAGAAATCATGGGAAGAAGAAAGACAAAAAAAATCACTGATTTCTTATGTGGGTGACTGAATAGGGTGTGCAGTCATTCACTGAGCAACAGCCATAAAATATGGACTTGGGCTCATTTACTTAATGTATTAAAATAGGAGGCTTGACTCATTTAAGAACATATGCCAAGATTGCATCTTCACAACTAATTGAATTCATGTTTTTGAATAAAATTACCTGTCATAGGTTCTGTAACTCATTGGTTGAAACAATAAAGTTTGTTTAACTAGAAAACAGACAGTAAGTGCTATAGCACTTGTAAAAGCTTCGTAAGACACTTAAGATTCTCACTGAGCTTCTTTCAGGCAAAACTACCCGAGGTTTATTTTTACATCTACATATTAAATTACTAAGCTTTGTCTCTCTTACTGTGATACTTTGCTGTTGAATAAGATTTTTCCAGCAAATATGGCTTTATTAATTTGTATTATGGTAACTGCGAACCTTTTTCCATAAAAGATTATCTGGAAAAGAAAGAAAGCTATGCACTAACGCCCATCAATTTACAACTTCTGACGGACTTTGCTCTTACCATTTTTTAAAATTATAATCTGTTCATCCTCCCCTTTCTAATGCCTCTGTCTTTAAGCACATACATTTCCCTTATTTTAAGAAGAAAGACTTTTTTGGTCGCTGCTGACCCATCCCTTCAGAGTCAGGTCACTTGAATGAATAGTTCTACACTTCACCGGTAAAGAAATGCTCTGGGCATCTGGGGGTAACCTGAAGGTAAAAGTATGTTGCATTGATTTCCAGGATGTATTATATTCCAAAGAAAGTTGCTTGCCTTGACATATGGTATTGATAATGTTTAATTTCTAAATAAAATTGTTTTCAGAAGAATTTTATGAAGAATCAAAAACTATACCAATCTAAAAGAAAACAAAAATGAAATAAGTCATCTCAACACAAACGTGCACTAATTTTAGATGGAACTGAAGGCAGAAAATTGATTGGGTCATTTTTGCCACCATCCCCAGCCATGAGTGGCAAATGGATAGTGCTTGTCAGTAGGAAGTTTTTGCAATGACCAAGTTGAAGCTTAACTCTGGTCTTAAAAGGGCAAGGATAGGATACAGACAAGTCTTGAAAGTTCAAATCAGGAAGGAAGGATCAAAAAGGAAGTCAGGTGTAGGCAGGTGATATGATTTGGCTGTGTCCCCACCCAAATCTCATTTTGAATTTTAACTTCCTCAATTCCCAAGTGTTGTGGGAGGGACTCTATGGAAAGTAATAAAATCATGGGGGCGGGTCTTTCCCATGCTATTCTTTTGATTGTGAATAAGTCTCACAAGATCTGATGGTTTTATAAAGGGGAATTTCCCTGCACAAGCTCTCTTCTCTTATCTGCCACCATGTGAGACGTGCCTTGTACCTTCTGCCATGATTGTGAAGCCTCTCCAGCCATGTGGAACTGTGAGTCCATTAAAGTTCTTTCTTGTGTAAATTGTCCAGTCTCTGGTATGCTTTTATCAGGGGCATGAAAATGACTAATACAACAGGCAAACAGAGACCAGAACTCAGGAGATCAAAGCCCCTGCCAGATTGTTGAACACCATACCTGGGATTCTTCCATGTCTGTTGTTCAAACAACCAGGAGTGCATGAGAAGAGAAGCACTACAATCAAGGGATTTTCACAGTTAAAAGGAGATCTTAAATCTTTTGTGGGCAGAAAGAAAGGGAAAACATAAACAAGGTACAGAAATGAGAATAATTAGAGGCTACAAAAAGTCAGTTTGATTAATATGCCATGTGGGTTTTGGGAATTGTTAAGAAAAAGTGATTGAAAGTGTGCTGATCCTTGAAAGCTAAGCAGAGAATTTGCGATCTCATCTAGAAAGGAATTGGGAACAATTAAAGATTTCTGAATGGAGATATTACGGTATGAAAGTGCAAGCAATGTCATTAAAAAAATAAACACTGTTTGGTTTTTAAGCTTCCTCAGAGAGGAGATTCCCAGAGAATGAATTCCAGATGGGAAAACAAAATGCATCTTGAGAAAACAATGTAATCAGAAATAAATAGGAAATGGAGACAGCTCAATCCACTGAATTCTGTATTGCTAAGTTTCATACAGCTACCAGGAGATGAGAAAAGTTGCTGGTTTTACATTTTGAAATAAGAAATAGAGCCATAGCAGTGAAAAATAAATGAGATATGTATATTCATGACCATAATAATGAAGAGATGGCTGCAATCTCATGGAAACAACTCTATTATTTTCCCAACACCTACATTTTTACAGAAGCTGGCCTCCGAACCTGAATTTAGAAAACTTAAGTTCTAATTTCTATTTAGTTGTCAACTCTCTCGATCAAGTTACATATTCATGTGGAATCTCAGTTTCTCCATTTGTAAAGTAGAAGAAATGAACATCATCTTTGGGGTCTCTTTTATGGTCAACATTTCTGGATTCTATAATGTCACGAGATGTTTGTGAGATGACAGAATTTTAAAAGGGAGCTTATTCCTTACTATCAAAAGAGTGCTTGCTTAATTATCACTTGCTTATAAAAGAAATTAAACTTATTTAAAGAACATTATAAAACAGATTCCTAAAGGCTGATATGAATTAACAGCAAAACACTGAAAAAGAATTATTTTGCTCCTTTACCTTCTTCCAGGTTTGAAGCAATTACTGTGATCTAGATAAATCGTAAAAGTAATAGATAATGACACTGCATTCCGTTGTCAATAAAGCCTAGGACATGCTGCCAGTTCTGCTCATTTGAACATATCCAGATTTCAAGAAATTGTCATCCATTTACTGTTACCTTCTTAGCACAAGTGGCTCATTGTCTGCTTAAATCATCACAATTGTTCTTTCTCATGAAATATTGATATTCAAAGGTATCGGAATTACTCAAAGTGTTCATATTAAGAAACTTAAAAATGATGCATCCCTTGAAAACCACTAAATAATAATAACAATAAAATGATGCACCCTTAAAGGAATTTGGCATCATGATTACTTTATTGGATCACTTTTTAAAAATCTGACTTGTTGAACTGTAGGGTGGATTAGAAATAACTACAAGGCAGTGTGCCCTGTGACCTGTATTTAGGAAGTAGTCCAAAAATGTTATAAAACAAATGTTTAGTACTATTTAAAAATACTTATGTATTCATTTTAATAATGTTTCTTACATTGTGTAGCCCTATAATGTCAAATGTGCTAAGAGTAGAAAAAGAATGTAAGATAAAGATTTTAGAAAGAACTGATATTTACAAATAGAGGACCTAGAATTGCATCTGGGTCTACCTCTCATTCATATGTATCCTGGTTACATTAATATCTTGGAACCTCAGTTTTAGATTCGGTGAAACAAAAATTCAATTAAAGTTAATAAAGTCTTACTATCAATAGGAAGCCTGTGTTTATTAAGTTTGGAAAGTAGGTGGGTGGATCGGAAAATAAATATATTTTGCTTAATGGGATTTGAGAGTCTAGAAAGGAATATAAATATGAAAAAATACCTATCATATCAAGTGCTATCCTAGAGATATCAATGCTGCAAGAAAGTGATGTGGGTATTTACAGTAGTACAACTAATTTTGCCCAGAAGATATTGTTATCAAGCATATCACTATGCTAATGGAGAGTTCTATAAAATGCTACAAAATTCTTTTTAAATTGGAAATTCATACTCCAATATTAGTTGTTTTTACTAATATAGTTTAATAAACAAAATTAGAGTTAACCACTTGCTTTTTTTCACGTTTTTTTAAATCATAAATTCATACTAGTTAAAACATGAGATACTATTAGGTATGTGCAAAAATACAATTTTGTAGGTAGTCAAAATTACTTATTTTTTGCATGCATTCATGTAAACCAGTGGAGTAGATCCAAAGATTGTTTTCTCCTATTTTTGTTTCTATTTTCATAGAAAATGTATTTAGATTCTAGAATACGTTATTTAACTCAAAAAAGAGTGCAGGTCAACTAATGAAGCCTAGAAAATTCTCTTACTCTTGTCCACTTTCTATTCATATTCATAATCTTTTTAAAAATCCTTACTAAGTATATTCTATTTTATAAAATAGACCATGATATGGCAAGAAAAACCTTTGGTATTGAAGCGAGGCAGTCGCTGTAGACCCCACAGGACAAGAGTTTCTTCTGTAGCAAGTGCGGGAACATCTATAAAAGAGCCTCCTCTAAATAGCACTGTATCATTTGAATGCTTCAATAAATCAGTTTACAAATTCATTCTGCACACTGTTACATTTTCTTGATGCACTTTCTGCCTCTGTATTGCAAGCTAACCTAAAGAATTTGAATTATTTGTTTGCTATTAGTTCATCATTTGACATTTCATATTTCTTATTATTCAGAACATAAGAATATGCACATTGATAGATTTTTCTAAGTTCCACTCATTGGGTAGTGTTATTTGAAACATAATATGAAAATACACTTGACAAGTTACCCTGGAGGTGACACAGCAGTTTGGGAAGAGAAATATAAACATCATTTATTCATGGCAGAGCAATGTTCCCTTTCTGATTTGAGTTTTTCTAATATCTTCAAATGCCACTGTATACCAATAACAATTTATTTTTCAGTGGCACAATTGGTGATGTGTAAAATATTTTTCTTGGATTTAAAAGAGCACATATATTAACACATATGCTTTTGAGTCCATCCCTGTTCAGAATATAATTTCCTATAGATTGCAGACATTCTCTACAGTGTCTGATTTATCTCTGTGTTTTTATGCCCAAAGTCTCTGACAACACCAATGCTAGATATATATGTTTTAATGATTAAACATGTGTGCTTTTTTCCTCTTTTAGGATTAGAGTTCTAATTCCAATTACATCCTCAACTAGTACATACCCCACAAATTCTAAATTCGATCTCACTGCAGGAGAGTATCACCCTAAAATACTACCAAAGACTGTATTCTGGTGTTTACTCTTATAAATTGAGCTAATAAATCCATATATAATGGAGGTAAGAAGGTCTTTAAAAATTTGAAGCAGGTTTTCTCCTAGACTTGAAGCAAATTTAATGTGAGCAGCCACATTTTCTTTTATTAAGAATAATCTTTTACTTTGAGATGATTAGAATAAATGTTAGGGAAGAAAAAGGAAAATAGTTTTGAGACTATGGTGCATAGTTTCCAGAAAACTACAATCTTGGAAACAGATCACCTAAAAATTATTTCTTTCTATTCAAAACTACAGGGAAAGAATAAATAGACTCTCTTTCCTAATACCTACCAATACCTGCTACATTTTCTACCCAAGAATTCTGAAAAGAATTTTAGAGATACCATTTGACTCTATTGCACAGCAATACAACTATCACATGGAGAGGTCATAGTCAAGGTCAGCTTTACTATTGCAGTCAGATTCAGTTTAATAAAAAGAGAGAGAAAGAGACACTAACTACCTATATTACTTAATTTTATTTCTCATTGGATAAAAGCTAAAATAGGGTGTGTACAGGTTAAATGGTAGTCAGCTGACACTTTTTGTTCTATTTCAGGGATAACAAAAATTACAATGAAAAATGAGTCAAAATATACTTATCTGATGTTGTTTTTTTCTATTTGGAGGAGAAAATGTTACAGCTTATGTTGCTTCTTATATTGTTTATAGCAGGCTTAACTATACATGCTGACACATCTATTTGTCTCAGAGTTTCAACCATTTTCTTTACGAGTTCGATTCCTGCTAGAATTAAAATGTCTCTAGAAGAAATAGCGTTTGAGTATACCTTCTGAGAATGAAGAGTCTGAATGCAGCTTTCATGGGTGGTTGCATTAAGGGAATCAAAAGAGAATACTAAGATATGAGGCGTTAAACTTCAAGGATAATAAAACTTGTGTCTTATTGAAAGCAGGAAAGCCGTTGTTAGCTTGCCTTGGGTGAGATCTGCCTGCTAAGAATGTATCTACATGTCCACAAAGAATAAAAAATAAATGTAGAAATGACTGGGATTTTTGTTATATACTACCTAGAAAGCTTCTAATTTCTTATAATTGAGTTTTCATAAAGTAAGATTTCAAATATTCAAGTCCGCATGGAATATTATCATATGTTACCACTAGCACAACCTCTCAGTATTGTAGATATTCCTAGAAGTAACACCATATGGGAAACAGATAGCTGAGAAAAATACAAGAGAACTGCCAAATAAATGTTCCAAAAGATGGAAACCTCTGATGATAAACATAGGTGAAACTGGTTTGAAACATTTGAAGCAATGTTTTCCAGGATAATTTAAAAATAAATCTATTTTTCTTATAGACCTTGTAAGGAATGTGTATTGCTTTAATAATGTATATGAGATACAATTCAACATGATTTTATCTGACTTGCATACAATTGAGTATAGACTGTTGAAAGTCAAATAATTTCAGTATTTCTGTATAGCAGTTATTTTCTTATTGACTTGCATGCTAGTATCATCTAAACTTTGATACATGAATGGTCAAATTCTATGATGCAATGTAAATAGGTCATGAACAACATAGAAGCAAGTTCAGATATTGACCATTCTTATAGTTTTTTAAATTACATGTAATTTACAAAAACATAAAAGATCAATAATGTGTTTTTTAAATAAATGGTACCATGGATAATGTGTAAGGAGTCCTCACCTCATCTATTTTTTGTTCCTGAGTTGTTATTTGACTGAAAAAAAAAGTATCATTATTTGCACTGGAAAACTTGGCAAAATAATAAATATAATTAGAAATTTTCATAATGTATATTTATTAAAGCATTAATAATTTTAGGTCACATAACCGTGTCCTAAATACTTTAGTAAATGACAGTGGAATTCATTTAGATCTAATTGACCAAAACAAAAGCACAGGATGAAGCTTTGGTTAGAAAATCTTTGCACAACTTGAATCCACGAAGGTCAGGCTCTATGAACTCTGCCTCAACCCTTGGCTCTAAAGAAACAAGTCCAATGAGCTTCACTCATTTTTCATTTACTCTTTAATTATTATTAAGGTTCAGCCTTTAACATCTGCATTTAATTGAGAATCATGAATCTCAATTCATAAACCAATTTTTTGCTAACGTGGAATTTGCTGCTGGAATAACTGGCTAGCCATATGCAGAAAACTGAAACTGGACCCCTCCTTATATCTTATACAAAAATTAACTCAAGATGGTTTAAAGACTTACACGTAAAACCCCAAACCATAAACACCCTGAAATAACATCTAGGCAATACCATTCAGGACAAAGGCATGAGCAAAGACTTAATGACTAAAATACCAAAAGCAATTGCAACAATAGCCAAAATTGAGAAATGGGATCTAATTCAACTAAAGAGCTTCTTCACAGCAAAAGAAACTAGCATCAGAGTAAACAGGCAACCTACAGAGTGGGAGACAATTTTCGCAATCTACCTATCTGACAAAGGTCTAATATCCAGAATCTGCAAGGAACTTAAATATATTTACAAGGAAAAAAATCCAAACAGCCCCATCAAAAAGTGGGCAAAGGATATGAACAGACATTTCTGAAAGAAGACAGTTGTGCAGTCAACAAACACTAAAAAACTCATCATCACTGATCATTAGAGAAATGCATATCAAAACCACAATGAGATAGCATCTCATTCCAGTCACAATAGTGATTATTAAAAAGTCAGGAAACAATAGATGCTGTCAAGGCTGTTGAGTAATAGGAACACTTTTAGGCTGTTTGTGGGAGTGCAAATTAGTTCAATCATTGTGGAAGAATGTGGCAATTCCTCAAGGATCTAGAACCAGAAACACCATTTGACCCAGCAATCCCGTTACTGGGTACATATCCAAAGGATTAGAAATCATTCTACTATAAAGACACATGCACATGTATGTTTATTGCAGTACTATTTATGCTAGCAAAGACTTGGAACCTACCCAAATGCCCATCAATGATACACTTGACAAATAAAATGTGGCACATATATGCCACTGAATACTATGCAGCTATGAAAAAGAATGAGTTCATGTACATTGCAGGGACATGCATGAAGCTGGATGCCATCATTCTCGGCAAACTAACACAGAAACAGAAAATCAAACACTGCATGTTCTCGTTCATAAGTGGGAATTGAACAATGAGAACACATGGACACAGGGAGGGGAACAACATATACCAGGGCCTGTTGGGGGATGGAAGCAAGGGAAGGGAGAGCATTAGGACAAACACCTAATGCATACGGGGCTTAAAACATATATGATGGGTTCATAGGTACAGCAAACCACCGTGGCACATGTATACCTATGTCACAAACCTGCACATTCTGCACATGTATCCTGGAACTTAAAGAAAATTTTTTTTTTAAAAAAGAGGCATTAGAGGGCATAATAAAATGTAAGATTTAATAGCATCTTTAAAATTAGAAACATAAATTTATAACTATGTTATACTTGGGAAAACTTAGGAATCACTTAGTGAAGAACTTTAATTCCTGTAAGGAAAGCGAGATTCAGAAATGTGCCTGACTCAATGTGTGTATGTGTGTTTAGTGCCTACTCCAATTTAACAGGTAACATTCTAGCAGTCTAACAATATGTAAATAACTAACAATGTGTTCTTTATAGTGATATGTAATTATATGCTATTCTCATATAAGGATCATGTCAGGTTGGCATAAAGGTAGAAATACTTTAATTAAACAGCATATGTAAATGTTCAAAACTTATCCTGATTATTTTTAAATTTATTGATATATCTGTGCAATAAAACTAATTTTTCTATGCTATTGAAACTCCCTGAGACAGTGCCACATGTATAATCCAAACAGCATTTTATTATTATAAATTATTGTTGGATTTACTTCCAAGCTAACACTTGTAAACATTTAATTATCCTCTTATTAGAAAATATGTTCTTTTGAATGTAAAATTGAATGAATGAGTAAAAGTAGTTAATCACATCCCCTGTTAATGCCTATCATTATTATTTTTATATCTCAGGAAGCCGGACTAAACAATTATTTACTACATAAACACTTAACTTTTCATGGAAAAAGTAGCAAAATTTTTGTTATTTAATTTCTCCAGTTATATATTTAATAAGCCATGTAGTTAAGTGAGTCTCGTGAGGCAAAAAGAGAAAAGATAAAATCACTACATAAATTTCTGCCCATGTCACCTCCCCATAGTCAGCAGAAAAATGAACTAAATATTAAGTTCAATTAGACACTACTGAGGTCAATTTAAAGACTATGGTATATCATATCAGTAACGAGGAAAGAAAACAAAATCCTCAGCCAATGTTCCTAGGTAGGCAATGGCAACCTGCTCAGGAAGCCCACCAGCGTCCACAGAGTCTGATCTTTATTAAAGGACTGGTGAGTGTTCAGCCATGTCTAACAGCAAGGGCTGAGGACGAGGCATGGGATCAAAATAATGAGTCAAGCTCGTCTCTTCTCACTGGAGGTGGGAAAAACAAATGAAACATTCATGTAGTTAAATTTCAAATATTAATAATTGTAAGATGAGTAGTTGAGAATATCGAGCAGAGAGGAGAGATTATCAGGACGTTAGAGATCAATCTTTAATTCCAAGGAAGGAGAGTGAGGGAGGAGTGGAAACAGAAGAGAAGCGGATTTTCTAACTTTCATATAGGAGAACAAAATGGAATCTGTATGATCAAGAAATATGAGCATAGTAACATCAGAACGTGCTAAGAATATGAGGTGACATTCAGAAAATCTGGCTTGTTTGAGCCAGTATTTGATTGTTCAGATCTTGGCAGTGTAATCTTTTGCTTGATGCTACTAGATGAATTCTGGTGTTGGCTAATTTATGAGGATAACCACTTGCATGTTCCGGGACCTCACAGATCTGGGAGTCTATGTGAGAAAATATAAAAGGCAACCCATGGCTTATCTTTAAACATGAAGAAACTGTGCCTTTCATCACCACTACCAGGTTATCTTTGAGAACATGCCATTGTGTTGATCCAGGTGAGATACAAAGAAAATAACAAGGGACAGAAAAGTTCTAACTCCAAGGTTTTTCTGTCAGTGGTAGAAGAAGACATGTAAACAGATCCTCTAAAAATTGAGGTGTAATACTATAACCTCTGAAATTCATCTTCTATATTTAAATTTTTACCACATTTGATTTTTTTAAACTTAGTATCTCCTTTTAATTTTTCATTCAGGCTTTCCTCTATAGCTTCATTTATTCAGGGTTTTATCATCTCTTTTCTAAACTACTTTAGTTGATGTCTAAAAGTAGAGACAAATTTGTAAAAGACAGTAACAGTTAAGTTTCATGGATAGTCATTTTTTGGCTGCCTAATATAGCTCGGCTTTATTTTCCCTGGTCTGTATTAGAGAAGATGCTTAATATCATTGACTCTGATGATTAATAAAACAGATAAAACATATACACAAGTTTACATTATCATAGGGTAATTCATTAGGTAAGAATAAAGGCTTTGATGTCACTTGCACATGAGATTGAGTCCTAGATTTGTCACTCCCTAGTTATGTAATCTTTGCCAACTTAACTTTCCTTTTGTTCACTAGTAAAGTGTGGGTAATGGAAAATTGCTATTAGGTTTAGTAAAGATACACATACACAAACATATATATATATATATATACACACACACACACATATATGTGTAGATACAAACATATACATATACATATATATATACATATTTAGTAAAGATACACATATACATATATGTATCCACATACATGTATACATACATATAAAGAATACATATGTATATGTTACATATGCGTGTGATTTTAGATAAATAGAGCAATTATAAGGAGAAAGAGAAAGAAGGAAGGAAAACTTTCATAATACCTGACACATGGTATGCCCTCACTACACAATAACTTTAGCAAGAGAGTTTTATAAATATTAAAGGAGGTTCAATGCTTTGCAAAATCTTACTGGCAATTTGTAGTCAAATGGCTGCACTGTAGGCTAGCTGTATAAAGGCTTACAGCATAAAGACTGCAAGCCAGAGACACATCCATTCAAGAACCAATTAATTCACAAGCTGATTATATCTCAGAAGTCATTTAGTTTGCCACCCAATTAGAATAGAAATTCCATGGTGTTCTTGATAGATAGCCATTTACTCTCTATTTGACCAAAAAGTTTATTTCTTTTAAGAACTCCTTGTTGAAAAGCTTCATTAAAAAATGCTTCCATTATATTATAAATACTTTTATTACATTGAGTTAAAATCTTCACATATTATCATGTCTAAATGACTGAAAGAAAAATGGTGGCATGGGATTTTTAAAAATTATAAACTCGTGAACTTTCAACTTTGTCTATCATGATTCTTTTAATTTCCTTTTTGTTCAGTGAGAAGAGCTAAGATTTGAAGTGAACAAAATAGGATTTGAATCCCCAGAAAAGGTCCTTAAAAACCATATAGACTTGGAGAAACTGCTTTACACTTTGGGCTTTAATACTTTCATCTCTGAAATCAGGATGATCATTTCCTGATTCAAGAAATAAATACAAATAAAACAGGAGAAAAGAGAGAAAACTAGTATGTTTTGTAAATTTTGTGTTCACTAAGTCCGATAGCACACAGTTTCACTCAGTGAATCATTTAATGTTCATTCATATTGGATAGATATTATAAAACACATTTTTAAAGTGGAAAAAAATTCATCAGTGTTCAATCAATTCTCTAAATGTATAAAGCTAAGATATATTCAGTCTATAATTATCTTAGACCATTATAGGGAATTTATATGTAAGGATTTCCCGAGGACAAATTTTTAGGAATCCAAGTTTATTTAAATTCCTTTGTAGTTCGGAGCTCACACTTACATAACTTACATAGCTCATTAAAAAATGCCCTAACTAATGTTTTAGGTATCATAAATAGAGTTGAGTGGGTTATTTTAATCTTTGCCCTTCATTTCTGTTAAAAAATATAAAATAATACTTTAACATAGGTTGATTTTTTTCATTAAGCATTTAGAAAAATCGCATGATGACGATGAAGAAGTGGTATGCATTTCTCACTATAAAACAACAAAAACATTTCTGTTAGGCATTTTCCTCCTTAAGAATAAAAGCAATCATTCACTGAAAAAGGAAAAGAAAAAAAAATCAACGCATTTCAATTTATTTCTGTAGTAAAGCACATTAAAATAGAGATAGGATGTCATAGAACCATTGCTGTTCTGGGTGAGGAGACTAAATTCCAGGGAATATCCTTAATCTCTCTAAGGTTCATTTTTTTTTCCCCCTGTGAAAAGTGATTATTAAAATGTCTGCCTTGTGCCCTTTGCAAGTATTTTGTAGGTATAAAATCAGATAATGTATATAAACATTCATTAGATATTAGGAAAATCTATTGTACATACAAAAGATTATTATCAGCCATGTACATAATCATTTCATATATTTTCCTACAAGTTTGACACATTCAAAATGTGAGTAATGAGCATACGAGTTAGTAAGCCAGTTTCCAGAGCTGCGCAGATGGATTAAACATGTTCCTTAGGAATTCAGGGACTCTGTATCAAGGGCTACACACTCCTTGATTCGATACATTCACTTCCAGGGATTATTTTCTACAGAAATATTCCCAAATATGAAGAAAAGATAATGGGAAAAAATCTTTGTCACTAGGTTATCTATAATAGCAAAAATATCTGAAATAATTCAAATATCCAACTATAAGTATATAACTAAATTACATAATTTTATCATTGAAATATCAGAGCCATTGAAATGATTATTTAAAAGGATATGATTGGCAAGTGATTTGATCTAATGGTAAGTAGATATAATCAGGATAGAAGTTTGTGAGTTAACTGTAATTACCAGTAGGTAGAATTTTATAGTACAAGCATTTTCATAGGGGAAAGATACTAAAAGTAAATGTGCAGTGTTACTAATCATTATAATATTTGATTGGTAAGATTACATTTAAAAACTCAAAGGGAGAGGCTCAGTTTCATATATTTCAATGTTTGATGGATCTTTATTGTTATAACTTTTATATGATAATATAGTAATAATCATGTGAGACTAAGGACTGAGCTTCATCACAAACAATATTACTGCCAAATATATGTTTAATTCAAATATTTATGATTTTCTCCTGATCTTATTTGTCACAAAAAAATTGAAAAAATATATGTCAAAAATGTCCTCAGTGATTTCATTTAAAATATATGTCATTCTTTAATTAATATTACTGTAGGCTAGCAGGTAGAAAGAAACAAAATACTTTTTCTTATTTCTACACATGATGTTACTGATGTTAATTTAAACTGTCCTTAATTTCTTTCAAAAAGTTAACTTTTATGATCAAAGCATTTTGTCAAAATCATAGCCTAAGTGCATAAAGGATTAACCTTGTACAACAATGAATTAACAAGATCTAAAAAAGATAAGATGAATCACTAAATGATTATAGTTAACAAAAAGTTCCACTCTGCTCCCTTATGGAGAAAGATGGAACAATCTTTTATTGAACCCCACTATTCTAATGAAAAGATAGTCTACACTTGATCATAGCCAAAAGGCTAGAGAAGATATTGTAATGACTTACTGCTAGTGCTTAATGAAGAGATTTCATAATTACTGAAACCCCATCTGCTTGATTGACGAGTCTCTTCCAAGATCCATGCATCCCTTCTATTTAGTGAGTGGCAGAATGCACAGATTGCACATACACTCTGGTGTCTCTTCTTTTGTGAAGGGAAATCTTATCTAACAATGGCAAGTGTTATCCTTTACAGACTTTTAAGATGGCAAAATCAGTATACCTTTGTTTATATCTTGGTTCAATCACCCACTGGTTTTGTGATCGTCTGCAAGTGATTTAACTTACCAGTGCCTTAGACTTCTTCTTCAATAAAAGATAGTGATACTAAACTTATAGTGTTACTGTGAGGATCAAATGAGATAACAAATTAAAAACTCTAGGGCTAATACTTAGCCCAAATAGGACTAACTCTGGGTCACTAACACTAGATGTTTGTAAATGAAGTAAAAATTCTTAAATCTATTTTGGCCCTTAATAATGTTATTGGGTATAACATTTAGTAAGGGATTAGTTTTTTTTTTTCCTAAAAACATGATGGGATGATTCTATTAATGTTGTTATGGTTTTCAAATAATTATCCCGTTACTCTGCCTTGCAAAGCCTTACAGACACATCCTTGAAATTACAAAGTTGTTTTGGTAGAAAAAGAATTTGATTAGGGAGTTGAATATTCACGACCTGATTGTTTTAAAAAACCAATATTTTTAGCTTACATGATGCAAATATTCTACTTAGAGGATATATTTTATTTTATTGTCTTCATCACTCAAATCTGAAGGTAGAGAAACAGGAATAACAAGGCTTAACTTAAGCTTTGAATTCTATTTTTTTTCTTTTTTTTTTTTTTTATTGCATTTTAGGTTTTGGGGTACATGTGAAGAACATACAATATTGTTGCATAGGTACACACGTGGCAGTGTAATTTGTTGCCTTCCTCCCCTTCACCTATATCTGCCATTTCTCCCCA